>CM044106.1:15479660-15511516 GCA_024174645.1 Lemna minuta
TGTCCGAAAATTTCTCTCCACTTTAAATTTTGATTTCTCCGCGAAATCAAGTCCAAATTCGATGATTCTTGATTACGTGGATTCGTTTTGAAGTTATCTTTCTAAATCCACCATTTTCCCTAATTTCTCACCTCAATTCTTTGTCCAATTTAACCAAATTCCAAAAGATATCTCAAAAATACCTAAATTCCCTGTGGATTCGACCCTTATTTACCATTATACCCTTCAATTCACTCTTAATTCCCCAAATTGGTAAGTTCGGATTAATTTTTGACGCGATACCGCGTGAAATCGACAACCTCGCAGTCTCGTTGCGTCACAAGGTCTTGATGAAAGTTATCTAAGCATCATACGTGCCATCGTCGACCAGCTCACCAAAAATCTTCACCAATAGCCTCATTAGTGTGTCATATGATTGTATGGGATCTAAGCTGGGAATTTATGATATGTACACTCTAGATGGGCAGCTTAAGTGTGTCGTATATAGCCCATTTGAGGGCTTAGCCCATATTAGGGATATTAGCTCCACGTGGGTCATATTTTCATTTCTTTTTCTTCCTCCTTTATAAATGTTGGCTTATAATCTCTTCTCAAATCATCAAATATTATTTTGCTTTAATTTTTATAGTTTAAACTTATGATTTGTTTTAACAATGATTTCGTGTAATGTGGCAACACCAAAGATGTCGGATTGAGCGCATTGTTATCATCCAATTCCAACCCTTCGTTTATATTTAAATGAGAGGTATGTGGCAACATCTGATTCGACAATATTTTGCTTTACCCTCAAATCAATATTGTTCATTCATTGAATAAGTTGTAAAGGCCAAAAAAAGGTAACTCCTTATGCAACGCATGGTGAGCTTTGGAGCATTAGATCAAGATCCAACGAGCACGACAAGATGAAAATTCGTCTAATGGAAAAATGTTGCATGATCTCATCTCTCTAATTCTGATCCAAAAGCCACAACTAAAAACATAAGATTTCAGTCGAGACGTGGTATCATCTCAGCTGACGTGATCAAGAGATGCCTTGATTAAAAAAGTACACCCAAATTATCCTAGGAAAATGTACTCCAGGAGAAATCTTGATTAATCAGGCCTTTGGACAGCTGGTTCATTAAATCTCTTGATTAATCGATGTTCTTAACTCATCTCAGCATCAAATGATCACAAGTTAACAAGATTTTGAAGAGACATGTGGGAGAATTTTGAATCTTGAATTTCTACTTTAAAATGTCAAAATAAAAACGTCTTGATCTAATGAATAATGGATCAATGTCATCATGGTTTCGAGTAAGTTGGGTCATTTTTTCTTAATTCACTGTCTGCCGATTGACTATACATACACCCCGCAAAATTTGAAGATAAGGATAAAAATGGAAATTAGTATCAAGTACCCAGCATTTGTATTGATGCTGCATGGTTGATCATTCAAAGATTTTCTTACAGGACATGAAATATGCATTTACTTGCAGTGGATGATACCCTTGTGATACAAGAAGAAATAGAGATAGATTTTAAAAAGCATGAACTCCAGTTCTGGAAATCCAGCTCACATCTCTGAATATTGAAGAAACTCAACATATAAAACATGGCCAGTGGTGCAAGCATATTTCAGGCAACATTGGTCCCAAAGATGACATGTCTTGCTCCAATGATGATAAGGAGAGAACTTTTTCTGAGATGCATCATGGTTGCCACATGTATCACTTAGTCCACTGCCAAAGGAAGAAGCCTCCTTGAAGCATGTGAAATTTAATAAATCACATGATCTGATCATGGTGGTGGGTAAAAAAATCACTCATAGGTCCATCTTTGTATTTTTTAGGTGACTTAAATCGAAGGAGATGTGGCCAAAATAATGAAAATCTATACAGAATACCCTTAAGAGTCATCGATTAAGGTACTACATACCCAATAAGTGTTTATGGGCCATGCATCCAGAAAATCTCTGACCCATCTTTGTTCCTCTTTCTTGTTTCATAAAAAGCTGAACCAAAAAAATTTAACAAGATTTTATACTGACGAAGACATTTACTGGAGCTCAAGACTCTTGGACAATGGGTTTTGTGAGGAATCAACGGTCCAGATTGAATATCTATCAAACATCTCTAGCGGGTTAGATGACACAATACCACACCGTCAAACTGCTGCACCCTAGAATTCATGCTGCTGTCATAAAAAAAAGGTTATGGTAACAATACTCACACCCTTGACAATTTGACCCACCGCTAGACTCCAGTTCAATCTCAAAGCTGGAAAAAGATCTGGCGAAATGCCCAATTATGATAGGAAAATGACTCTGATTGTTGCATACCTGGGAAATGATATTCACAAAATTTCATGCTTTGATAAACATTGAAACGATAAACAAACTTCCAATTTTGCCCAAAAGAATATGACTTGAAATCATCTTGTGGTGAGAAAGTGTTGACCTTGATGGTGATGAATGTGATGTTGAGAAGAAATGGAGCACGATGAAAATCACTGAGGAATGGAGGGGGGAGAGAGAGAGAACTAGAGAGGAATCATTGCGGATCATTAGAACGAGAGAGAAATCATTGCCAACCATAAGTGAGCCTAACGACACAAAGAGAGAAAAATAGCATCAAAATGGACAACCATGCACCTTCCAACATTCCCAAAACAAGAAATTACAAGTTAAAATCTTGCTCCAAAGAAGAAACCTTAAGAAGCATTACCAGATGATGAAAGCCTGAGGCACTCACTCTGGCATCGGCGGAGACAGATATCATTCCAATTAGGCACCTGGTGCTGGATGACACATACTGTTCTAGCGCAAGCATCAGCACAAGCATCGAGCTCCGAGACTCCACAAACTGTAACACAAGTATCAGGAATTGGATCCTTGGAGAATGCTCCCACCTTCTTTAGCATCCTCTTAGAAGTGCAAACTCTCTCGCACACAAAGATTTCATCCGATGATTTCTCTCTTCCCCGGACATTCTTCAGGCGTTGTTCTTCAGCTCGTCGCCTCTTCATTCTTATCACCTGCCCTCCAATCACGGCTGGAACTGCTGCCCCCAGTAGGGACCACCATATCTCCGCCATCTTTACACCCTAATCAAGAGGAAACATTGTCAATTTCATAGTAATTCTGTTTGAATAATGTCATTTAATTGCATCAGGTTTCTTTTTGCTCAAAAAAACTGATGCGATGAATTTCAATCAGTAATTGCTTTTGAGTATCAAAATGACAGCTCTACCAACGGAAGATAGAGATTATCAGAGAGTTTTACAGCATATTTTGTAAATATTCCAGCCCACGGAATGAAGTTGTGGTTTTCTTTTCGGTTCATTCCCTCGTAAATAAACTTTTTGGCAATCACTCCACGTATACCTCATTCCTAGGATCCTGATATGTAATGAATTTAGCAGAAACGATAAACCTGGAATTAACTTCGACTCATTTATCATGATCTAGGGTAGATACTTTTGATCTTTACAAAAATGCCCCAGATTTTAGAGAAGGAGAAAACGATGTTCATGAAGAGAGTTTTCCTCGTCTGACAGGAGAACATGACTAATGCTCCCTCAATGAAAAGATGATTAACTAAGTAATTGCACTGCGGTATCGAAGATCAAATGCTTCAACGAGATATTCAAGATTACGAGAATATCTTCAGTCCTCCTGAAGGAGGAGACTACCCTCGAGTATAACAACGATTACAAAGGACTCTCGATTGAAAAAAATACAGTGAGACGGAAATATATGCCTCGAATTACGAAAACACCCTCGATAGAGACATCTTTATCACAGAAGAATGGAAGGATAATCAAACCAGGGAGCTACCCACTAGCAGGAAGATAACCGTCGGCCGGCCCCGCCGCCGCTGGCGGCGCCGCTCCGAGCAGAAGAGTTCCAGGAGTTCGAACTCGAAACAGATAGCTGAAGCGAAGAAGAAAACTTTTGGATTATATATATACGGCCCATTAAAGCATTTTATTCTGCCACAATGGGTCTTCTGTTCCGGTCCGTTAACGTAGTTCATTGGGCCTTTTGCCCTGCCATAATGGCCATTTTGTCCCGGTCGTCAAAGAACTAAATTGGGCCATAATGAGCCTCTCGGTAATGACGATTAGTAAGGCCCGTTAAAGCACTCAATTGAACCCTAATCCTTCTGGTCCTGCCCAACAAGGCACTTAAGTGAACTATAATGGCCTTTGGTTGCTGCTCGTCACTATGACCCAGTAGATCGCTCAATATGGCTACAATGGGCCTTCTTGTCTTGCCCATTATAAGGGCCCATTTTAGAAAGAAAGTGGGCCATAATAGCCTTATCATCTAATCCATGAATAGAATCTATTTTGCAACCCTAATCCTTAAAAAAATTAGGGAAAAGAGGTTTGGGTTCCCAGGCTCCTGATAGATCCGATATCAGGCCAAGGAAATGAATTAGAAAATAGCACTATTGAGAGATGGGAGAGGAAACAAAAATGAACAAAAAAAGACAAAAAGTAATTACATTGCGTTACGCAAAAATTATATTTGCAACCCATTTGGTTCGTTGAATGTGATGGTGCAAGTTGCCCGCGTGCCCGACCTCCACCTTTATCCACCCGTTAATTTTCCCATTATTTTTTCCCTCACCTGTGATATACAAGTGCTAGCCAACATAGCATTGATTCGTGGCGATCTCCACAACTTCACCCGTCACATGGATTTTGAGGAAGAAAAGGACAAGAAGAGGGTAGTGGGGTAGGATTTATATGGGGCTCTCAAACCCTACCCCTTAAGGTATTTTCATGTGATTTGACATTTCTTACCAAAACTAATAACAAAACTATATTTTACCTTGCCATTGAAGAACCTTGTGTGTTTGAGACTCTCAAGTACACGTCCAATTAATTACTCTATATACCAAATAGCACTTTATTCGCTTTTCCAATCAACTAATTCACTATCTAGTATAATTTAATTAATTAGTCACTTATTTATTAAACCCAATTGATAAGCCCAGTTGTCAACGTGTGATGTGCCAAGCTCTGCTATGTGTCTTTGAAGGTAATGTGAGTATGCTAGTTGCACATAGATTGATTTAGGACATGGTCAACTATCAGGTAGAACTCGATATTGAATTCCATTCAAACATTCAAGTATTGAACTCGTGCAATTAGAAGTCATTATAAAACTCTTTTATGCCTTGGCTAAGGACTTTAGAGCATTATTCCTAGACTCCATCTCCTCACAGTATTGAGAGAGGATAATCCCATCTCAAGAAGGCAACCACCTTGGTGGAGATCTTGACATTTGAGGTGTGAAGGTCGAGAAATTTGGGGCTACGGACTCCATTCTTAAGGTATCTTTAGTGTCTCAAGTCTAAGGACCACTTACACAATGGATAGTTAAGTGCAATACCATCTAGGACTTAAGAAGAACCAGTTTAGCAAAATATTTCTCTAAAAGGAAACTAATGACATGCCTTAGTGTTTCCACATAAAAGATCATGACATCAACGATCCTCATCCTATGTGTAGAAGCATGCATGCATTGTCAGTATATCCAACTGTTTAATGTAATTTTAGACAAGTAATCATTGTTTGATCATCTCATCATACTTTATATATAATTTATCCTATCCTAGAATTCATTATAAACATCACATACAAATAATAATGAATATAAGGGTTATAATAAAGTAACGAAATGTGTATATTCTAATCAGCTTTTAGGTCACTCCTTATTGAAAAATATAGCAATTAATTAAAAAACAATACAAAGAGGAAGAACTAGAGAGAGAATGGGTAAGCTCAAATGACCAATTTTTTATTGATGGTTGCAACTTATGGTAATGATATGATACAACAATTAAATAAATTTTGTCTATTACATGGCCCATTAGAGTCCCAAATCGGGCTACAATGGTTCTTTAACTTAAACCTTATAAAAATTTTCTTCGGATAAGAGACATTAATGAGACATATCTTGGGATGTGTAAAATCATGAATATGTTTGGCACGATCAAGAAGCATGGCCATCTCGCTCAAAAGAAAGAAATTAAGATAGGGTATATTTCTAATTTTTTATAACTTGAAACCATGGATAATTTAATTCCAACAAACACAATTCAATCATGTGAGTAAAAGGAGGAAGAGAGAGAGGGGGTTGACTCTTGCAAGTAGTATAAGAGGTCAACATTGAGTCCATTTATGGCCTCTTCTGCCTACAACAAGTGATCTCCTAGGTTTGGCAAGAAAAAAAATGAAGACTTTACTAAGGCCATTTTCGAGCTTTTTGATTGTCGAAAAGAGGCCAATTGGTGGCTTCTTCAAGCTTCAGTAAAAACTTACTATTGAGGCCTATTTCTAGCTTTTTTTTCACAGTGCTAGTAAGTGAACCAATTGTCCTCTTTCTATGAGTAGAAGAGGTCGATCAAGGGCCCAATTGCAATATTGATTTCCAATTTCCCAAAGGCCTTCTTTGATAAGTAGAAAAAATTGATCGACACTCCCATTTCTATGATATTTTTCTACCAGTAAGAGACTTAAATAATAAGGTTCTTACATAGCTAAAAAGTGTCATTCCCTTGAAAAAATTACCATCGCATAATGTGTGCATGCCATATTTAAATCATCAGATATATGTATGAATTTTCAAGATCATGCTCTAATACATGCATGCACGATGAAAATCAACATCTGACGCATATGCACGATTAAGATCACCATAAAATATGTGGTTGCATGTGGAATATCATCATCCAATACATGCACACTCTTGATGTTTATAAAGAAAATTTATTTTCCCATAAAGAAAATGAATCAGAAGCTACAACCCAAGACTGCATTATCATATGATGGTATCTGATAGGAAATTGTGAAGGGTTGGACATAAGATATTATCCAAGCACCATGGTGCTTGAGTCATTAACATGTTGATTTCATTCATGAATTTTAATGAATTTGAAATTAATCGGCTAACATCATAGAAATAAGGTAATATTTCAATTTGATATGGTATGAACATTTTTTATTTATTCAATCAATCAAGCAGGTGTAATCAATCAACTAATTTTCATGACTTAATCCAACAGTGAAAAACTCCTCATCCATTCAGAAGGCCCATTATTTATCGGGCTACGATGGGCCTTTCCCACCCGTTAATCCAATAGTCGACTAACACCTGTCCCGAAACCCTAATCTTGAAAGGATCTCCTAGAGACTGACATTCTCGACTGCCGCCGAGGTGACGGCGAAGAGCCAGAGGGAGAATGGGTAACCACCGACTATCAATTTTTATGAATAATCTCTCGATTACCCCATCAGTAGCGGCTCCCCATTTTCGATTTCTTTCTCTTCTGATTCATTCTCTATTTCGCAGGTGCGTACACGTACGTCTCAGAGCTATGGAGGAAGAAGCAGAGCGACGTGATGAGATTTCTTTTGAGAGTTCGCTGCTGGGAGTACCGCCAGATGCCCGCCATTGTTCGGGTCACTCGCCCCACTCGCCCTGATAAAGCCCGCCGCTTAGGATACAAAGCGAAACAAGTGGGTAATCTCTAAATTGCGTTTAGTTTTCATTAAGAATTCGGTGACGAAGATTTATAGTTCATTTCGCCTTTGGGAATTCATCTTTAAGTAGTTTAAAGTTTTCATTTTGATGATGAATTCGTGAGAAAGTTTCTGTTTGGATTTGATCTGATCAGGGTATTCATAAACGTTTAAAATTTTCATTTTGATGAGAAATCTGTTACATAACTTGTAATATTACTTGATCTGAGCAGGGGTACGTGATTTATCGAGTTAGAGTTAGAAGGGGAGGGAGGAAGAGACCGGTGCCGAAGGGAATAGTGTACGGGAAGCCAAAGCATCAGGGTATTACGCAGCTGAAGTTCCAGAGGAATAAGAGATCGGTTGCAGAGGAGCGAGCTGGGAGGAAGCTCGGTGGTCTTAAAGTGCTTAACTCCTACTGGGTGAACGAGGTATTAATCATGGAAACAATGCTTTTTTTTTTATAGACAAGGAGATGAGAGAGTAACTTAGAAAGATTGGTGGGGAGAGATAGTGTTCTTAGCTTGTGTGATTCTTTTGGTTGTTAGATTGATTGACAAAAAGAGAGATTTTTAGGGAGAGAGATCTGTGGAGAGAGATAACGCACTTACTTTGTATGATTCTTAGGGTCGTAGAATTGTTAGATTGAGCTGTGCAGAGAGAGATAGATTTATGTGGTGAGAAATTTGTGGAGAGAGAATATTGTAGAGAGAGATAGATTTATGTGGTGAGAAATTTGTGGAGAGAGAATATTGTAGAGAGAGATAGTGTACTGTATTTATAAGATTTAAGGGGTCGTAGGATTTTTAGAGAGATGACCGACTTTGAATGATTCGGTGCGTCGTCGAATTGTTAGACTGAACTATGAGAGAGAGAAGCATGCTATGATAGACCTATAAATAGGTAAAAACCTCGGTAGGGATTGATAGAGAAGGGTTCTAATAGAGACTTAGCTATGAGAGAGAGGCATTCTCTGAAAGACATTGATAGAAAATCAGGTTAGGGATAGAGAGAAGAGTATTTTCTGCTGTTCTTGGGTTGGCTGGTGGGTATATTGAAAGATGAGAGGGAGTAGCACGAACTTAACGAGATTTTAATGTGTGGAATGCAAAGGATTCGACATACAAGTTCTACGAGGTGATTCTGGTGGATGGTGCCCACAACGCCATTACGAACGATCCGCGCATAAACTGGATCTGCAAGGGAGTCCACAAGCACAGAGAGCTCCGAGGACTGACATCTGCGGGTAAGAAATACAGAGGACTTCGGGGCAAGGGTCATCTCCACCACAAGGCCCGCCCTTCCCGACGTGCCACGTGGAAGCGCAACCAGACCAAGTCTCTCCGCCGATACCGCTGAAATTCTTCGTCAAGTTACTTTCTCTCTCTCTCTCTCTCTCTCTCTCTTTCTCTCTCTCTCAATCTATTTATATCTCTCAATCTATCGATATTTTTGTTGGACTGGATGGCCTTCGGGCGGCAGAGTTTTTGTTTCCTCCCCTTCTCATGTTTGCCTGTGAGGATGGGATACTAGTCTCTCTATCTTTAAAACTAATCCAAAGGGTATTATTGAAAAAACAGAGGACTATTCGGTATCTGCAGCATGAATAAAGAGATGGATATACAGAAGACATGAGTATTGTTCTAGAGAGAGAGAGGAGAGAGAGAGAGAGAAGAGCATTATCTGGAGGATAGTTGTTTGCTGCCATTTCAGCCAAGAGGCATGAGAAGGGTTACGTGCTCTTGATTATAGTCTCACCTTTCTTCGGCAAATCCATAGACAAATCACTATCCTCTATTCATCTCTCATCCATAGATGGGTGGAAAGGGATACTTGGATGGATTCTCCTCTTTCCTCTATTCATCTCTCACTCACTCACTCTCTCTCTCTTTCTACTCACAAGTCTCTCAACTCCAACAGACTTGCTTCTCCTCTCTCCCACACTTTCTCCCTCACTCTCCTCTATGCTCACCTCTCCTTTCCACTTCCTTTTCATATTCTCTCTTTTTCGTCTCTCACAAAACTGGGTGTCAATCATAGTTGAAGCAAGCAAGATATCAAAGAAAGATCGTATAGATCATCAAGGAGATATCGAGATTAAATTATTAAAAACTTATTGAAAACCTATTCTTATCTTAATTTTAATAGATCTTATATGACCTACAAGCAAATCACACTTTATGTATCTTGTTTATGTTCATTGAAATGAACTTTATTTATTTTTATTTTTGTGTGATGTTTAAAATGAAGTCCACGAGAAAATATAATGACTAAATAAATTATGGTGAGATCATATCATAATGATCACTAATTTTTAAACATATGTTCCAAATATTCATTTTCACGAAATATTTAAGATAGATATAAAATTTTGCGGAAAGAATAACACCACTAGATATGACTCATATGATGGGTATCGTCTTGTGGTAATCAGTCTAAGGACATCAAAGATATATAGTAACTGCTCTTTAGAGAAAGAGTTCACTGAATTCATTTGTATGAATCTTTGATTGATATTATACCTAACTGTCACTCAAGTTGATTCATATTACGGTTGTGGTGGCGCGACACCACCAAAGCACCACCAAAGCATGACACCATGGTGCCGGAGGAGCCGACACGCGCGTGCGTCCAGCCTCCACGACGAGCGAAGACGAAGGATACCGACTTCCGCTACACTGCATGAGGACCTCGCCTCGTCACGGTACACTACAACCCAGGCTCGCACGCACGTGGACTTATCTTCTTTCTTTATTGTGAAATTTTTGACTAGCATGTGTTTAAGCGGGTCCTCGCTTATTTCCCTCTCCCTTTTAGGCTTCCGGGTGGGTTCTTCCCTTTTAGGGATCCTATTCGTGAAGCCCTTCTTCTTTGTGAACCTTCTTATTTCTATGAGTATGTTTAGGCTTTGGTTCGTGGGCCTCAAGTGGGCTCTTTCCCCTCATGGCCCATTTTGCGCTCTATAAGAGGGGAAAGGACCCTCTCACAAACCCTAGCCGTCATTAGAAAAAAGAAAAGGAGTTTCCTCCCTCTCGAGTGGCTGCTCACGGAAGGTTGAGGAAGGAGTCCAACCACCGTCGCCACCGCCGCCGCACGCATCCGTGCCGCCGCCGCTACCGCTGCCGCCGCCGCCACTCCTTGCCCTGACCACGAGGACGTCAACGTTGCCACTGCCGCCGCCGCCGTAACCATTGCCGCCATCATGCCTCGCCGCTGATCCCCTTAGCGACGCCGCCGCCCAAGCCGCCGCCGCCGCCTCTGGGCTGCCATGTCGTCATTCCCCTCCATGCTCCATCTCCTTCTCTGTCCCGAGCTCACACTCTAGCTACCCCTCTCCTGCTTCCCCCTCGTCGCAAGCCAAACTTCCTCTCTCTCCTGCTCCCGCGACTCCATGTTCATCTCCTTCTCCCTCCCGAGCTCAGCCGCATCCTCCGTATCCTCCGTATCTCCATTGTCCATGCAAGCATTCTAGAATCCGTCGCCTCGCGAAATCCACCGTGCGCGACGTCTAGCCATTCCCCAACCTCCTTCCCTGCCGAATTTAATTCGTCACCCTCCTGTGGAACAACACCTGTCAGTCCGCGGAATCCCGTTCCCCCTACGAAATCTCTCTCCAACGTCCCGCGGAAGTTCAAGAACCTAACACCTCGCGGAATTCACCCCATTGATCGCAAAATTCCACACGGCGCCCGACCGACCCCCCTATATCGCTGCCCTATTCCCTCCCTTCATATCGTTGTCTAGGTAATCTTCCCTTGCCGCCAGCCCGAGTCGCTCCCGCGCTACTACGTCTGGCCCATTCCTCTCCAGACGACAACCTCACACGGTACCTACTGGGGATTTTGGACTCTGCACGCCTGCGGTCAACGCCCTTGGTCTGACCACCAGCGTCCGCCCGCGCTCCTGCCTTGCCCGCTCTTGCCCGGATCGCTCCGCGCACCTGCCCTTATCGATCCGCGCTCTTGCCCGGATTGCTCCGCGCGATCCGCTGTCGACCCTCCCCAAGCCAAGCAGAAAACATGCGCGACCCGGCTTGCTCCGACGAGCCCTCGCCCTGCCCCAGTCCGTGCGACCCCGTGCCCTGCCCTCGAGACTGCGCGCCTGTGTGCCCTGCTCGCGTGCCCGCACACCCTGCTCGCACGCCCGTGCACCCTACCTATGCACTCGGGCATCTTGCCAGTGTGTCAACACGCCTATCCCCACCCTGTGCCTTGGAATCCACCCCGATCGTGATGTCGCCGATTCGGCCTACCTCTGCTGATCGTGTGTACCACGTACGAACGACCTCCCTCGTCTCAACCGACCGGGCTTGTGCCCCGCATGTTAGGCACACATCCCCTTTCTTTACTTTGAAGTACTTTTATTTCTTCTAGTCTTTCCCACACTTGCTTCCACCGCCATTGGGACATAGTTTAGGTCGAGTGAATAGACGACTCGAGTGGATTGAGACCGTGGTCCAATCTGTTGGGTTGACTGTCGAGCTCCCCCTCGACAACCCGAGGCTCCCCGCCTGCATGGACGAGGACCAGGAGGTTGACGAGACGAAACCGCGAGGTCGTTGATTTCACACGGTATCGCGTCAAAAATAATACAAAACTTACCAATTTGATGAAAATGTATCGAATTCAAGGGTATAATGGTAAATACGGGTCGAATCCACAGGGAATTAAGCAATTTCTTGACGTAATCTTCAAATTTGATCAAATCGGACGAGAAATTGATGGTAGAAATTGGGGAAAATGGTATTTTACGAAAGTAGACTTCAAATCGATTCCACGGAATCAAAAATCATCCAATTTGGACTTGATTTCGTGGATAAATCAAGATTCAAAGTGGAGAGAAATTTCGGATGATCGAAATCACAATTTTGGAGGAAATTTAACAAAATTGAAATGGAAATCCTATTCTAAACAGAAATTAAACATGATTGGGAGGTAGATGATGAAAAACCGCTTCCACTAAACCCATTTTGCGATCAAATCGTCGTGATTATCCCGAATAATCACGAAGAACATCAAGAACGCGATGACGAGCTTCAAGCGCCGATTTCTCACTCGATACTTCACCAAATCTCAATCTCAAGGGCTTCGTGAGTGCGGAAATGGAAGAGGAACACGATGGGATTGAGAGAAACGAGAGAGAGGGGTGTCTAGACAGTCAATTAGATTGAATCTCAAACTCAGATGCTTTAGAATCGTGAAGAACATGCCCTTTTATAGGGCGTCATTTCGTAACCGTCCGATCGCTTGATGAACGGCTGTGATGAAACGGTTCATCACGAACCGTTACAATTAAGTCCCGATTGTCGGATCTTCGATGAAGGGCTCAGATGCTCCGTTTGGTAGGCGTTATAAAAACGCCTGAATCGCGCTCGTTGGATCACGATCGTGCAGTCCAGATGCGATTCGTAGATAAGCGTTTTAAAAACGCTTTAAATCGCGTCCTTTAATTCTTGATCTGACGGTCCGGATGATCCCCGCGCGGTTCAATCTGGACCGTTATAACTCCTCTTTAATTAACACGTGCCCTTTGATTGATCGGTGGTCCGCGCTTCATCCGATCGACGCGTGAGATCGACGTGTCATCTCGATCCAACGCTCCTCGTAGCGCCACGTCACCTGCATCAAATAAAAGGCCGTGGATTACTCCCACACGGGAAATAAGTTGGGAAACCGTCGGGTTTATAATACCCGACGGTTTATAGGGGTAATAACCCTCCCCATATAGGGCAGGCTAAAGACCCCTTTTATTAACTATAGTAAATAAATATATATATATGTATATCGCGCCACGTAGGCGTTGCGCGGGTCAGCGTGGAGCTGCACGTGGCCCCGAGTGCCACGTTGCATCGACGCGGGCCCTGCGCCCATTTTTTAATTTTTTATTTATTAAAAACGGTTTAAAAATCGAAAATAAAATAAGAAAAAATAGTTTAAAAAATCCGAAAAAAATTCCCTAAACTGTAAAAATCATATCTTTTAATATATAACTCCAAATTAATCCAAATTTCTTTCATTTGATCCAAAATTTAATTATCTATTATTCTAAAAGGTCAAATTAAATAAATAATAAGAGTTAAAATTATTATTTCAAAAATACATTCATTTATTAAGATTTTAAACTTTAGAAAATAAAATGAATGTTTATAAAAATTGTTTCTTTTATTATTTTAACTTTAAAAACAGTTTTAATCTCAAGAAAAATATGGGTTATTAAATTATTAAACTCTAATTTATAAAAATTAACCCTAAATTAAAGTATTTTGAGATTATAATGACTTTTTAAGAGAATAATAGAAAAATACATATAAGTATGATAACATGCATGAAAATGAAATCATTTATACTTAAATATGCATCAAAAATCATGTTTTATGATGTAAATATAGCATGTTATCAGAGGTCTCCCGGATTGACACTACTCGGCGTACTCCAATAGTTTCGGAGACGATGCGCGGGAAGGTTGCTGCTTGTGATGGATATTATGTGGCCTATAAGCCAATCACACTTTCATATATCTTGTTTATGTTCATTGAAATAAAATTTATTCATTTTCATTCTTGTGTGATGTTTGCAATGAAGTCCATGAGCATGTGCAATGACTAAGTGAATTATGATGAGATCATAATATAGTGATCACTAGTCTTTGAACATATGTTCTAAACATTCCTATTCGTGGGATATTCAAGAAGGACATCGAATTATCTAGAAAGAATAGCACTATCTAATCCATCTCATATGATGAGTATGATTGATTGATAATGACGAGACAAGACCGCGAGGTCGTCGATTTCACACGGTCTCGTGTAAAAAATAAAGCATAATTTACCAATTTAAGGAATTAATAACGAATTGAGTGGCATAATGGTAAATAAGGGTCGAATCCACAGGGAATTAAGGTATTTTTGAGATATCTTTTCGAAATTGATCAAATTGGATGATGAATTGAGGTGAGAAATTAGGGAAAATGGTAGATTTAGAAAGATAACTCAAAGATCTATCCACGGAATCAGGAATCATTCCATTTGGATTAATAATCGCAAAGAACATAAACTAAAATTAAAAACGAAATTGAGCTAAATTTAGATCTTAAACTAAAAATTGATGATACATGATGATAGATTAGAGGGAAAATAAGTTTTCTAACCCGAGATAACGATCGAATCGATCCAATTGACCTCCAGATCGACAGCTATTCATTCCGCGAATTCAAACGTGAACATCGGTGTTCAAGAGACAAATTCTCCTTGATCGATCGACGAAATCTCACTTTTAATCACTCCGAGGACAAGAAATCAAGTCTAGAAGAGATTACAAGTGAGGGATTCAAGAAAGGAAGGGTTTAGATAGGTCGATTAAGCAAAATCCTTCAAGAATGCTTACAAAAGTCGAAGAACACTTCATTTTATAAGCGAATTGGGCGTAACGGTCCGATCGCCTTGATTAACAGCTGTGATGAAACGGTTCATCACGAACCGTGACCGTTAAGTCGCGATCGTTCGATCGCGATCGGACGCGTGAGAAGAAGCCACGTTTTGAGGCGTTATAAAACGCGTGAAACGTCGTCCGTCGGATCTTCATTGAGCGTTTGAGATGCGTTTTGATGAGTTCACCGATCGATTAATCTTGACCGTTATACTTCAATTGATGAACGGTCGAGATTAATCTGACGAGCTTCACTTAAGTAGCCTTTAATGCACGTGCGGTGATCGGAGATGCGGTGGTCCTCGAGTCCACCGTATCGACGCGCGATGCATCACACGCTTCAATCGAACGGTCAATCTTACCTGAAATAAGGGGTTTTAGTCCCACACAGAGTAAATTTAGGAAACTCGACGGGTTTAAACCGTGTGGCGGTTATGAAGGTTTGAATACCCTTTCGATATACGGAAGGCTAAACCTTATATAATATAGACTATATAAAATATATATATGTAAATATTGGCCACGTCACCTCTGCGCCATGCAGGCGCTCACGTGGGCCCGTGTGGCTCTGCCACGTGGCCCCAGTGCCACGTCGCACCCACGTGGGACCCGCGCGAAAAATTAACCCCTTTTTATTATTTTTTAATTATTTTAAACGTTTTAAATCAAAAATAAAAATTGGAAAAATTCAGAAAAAATCAGGAAAAATCCCTAAAATTTGGAAAATTCATAACTTTCAAAATATAACTCCAAATTAATCCAAATTTCTTTCATTTGATCTGAAATTTAATTATCTATCATTATAAAAAGTCAAATTATTTAAATAAAAAGAGATTTAATTCTTATTTAAAAAATACATTCATTTCTTTAAGATTTTAACTTTAGAAAATTAAATGAATGTTCATAAAAATGATTTCTCTCATTATTTAGCTTTAAAAACCACTTATAATCTCAAGTAAAGATAGGTTATAGAATCTTTAATCTTTAATTCATCATAATTAACCCTAAATTAACGCATTTTGAGATTATAACATAAAATTGCATATAATGATAGAAATGCACTCAAAGTATGATAACATACATATAAATGGAATGTTTTATGCCTTATTTTGCATTAATAATCATGTTTTATCATGTTAAGATTGCATGTTATCAGATAACATGCATTTATAACTTAAATTCTTATCCTAATTAACTCATATTCATGCTTATTTTATGTGAATATGATGCATGTTATCATACTTTTTCAGAATTTTCTCCATTGGTATGCCATTACACTAAAGTTCATATTTATGCATAAATTAGGGATAATTATATGCTTGATTGATGATGAAGCTTCTTGAAAGATTAAATTGATATGAATTATATACTTTCCCTGATATATCTTGACTTTAGTAAATGATTTTTAAAGGTTAATTCTAAGAAGGAATGTATTGGATGATTTAAAAAGAGAGAGATCTCAATAAAGCGTTTTAAGTTATACTTAATTCATCATATGTTCTTATTTTAATTATATTCTTTTATGGCATAATATTAAAAAGGAAAGAATTTTTGATCCAATGGAGAAAATTTGAATTAAAAAGGAGTTCTACATTTAAATTTATGAATTTCTGAAATTTATGTCTTTTTTTTTTATTTTAGTTTTAAATGAATTTTGAAGTATTTTCTTGATTAAAAAATCTCGAAAAAGGGAGTATACTTACCTGTAGGTGATGACGTGGCGAGCAGGCCCAGCAAGCGAGCTGACGTGGCGCGCGGGACCACCGCGTGGATGCAACGTGGCACTGAGGCCACGTGGCAGAGCCACGGGTGGCTCACGCGAGGCGCAGGTGGCGCACAGGGCGCGGACATGTGGCAGGAGGCCACGCGTGTCCACGCGGGTCCACGCGGGTCCACGCAGACACCCGTGAGGGCACCACGTGGCGAGAGAGGCTGGTGAGTGAAGGGCCCACGGGTTAGTGGGCCCTGGTTAGGAATTGGGGGCGGTAACGCAAATGCGTTACCGCACCCCACTATTTAATCTCACATATCGCTATATTTTCTCCCGTGTGGGACTATGTCCCACACGTTTCTTACCTCTTGCAAGCAACGTGGACGCACGTCAGGCGTTGGATTTGGTCAGCAACGATCGCAAGGTGTCGATTGCGTGAACTCAAGTCCAGGCGATCATCAAATCGGGCACGTGCGCTAAAGCCACTTTAAGTGGCCGCGATCGGAGAGCTCACCGAGCGCCACATGGCATCACGGGGAGCGCTTATCATCATCAATGTGGAGCCCACACGATCGCGATCTGACGGCCAAGGTGAAGCCCGATTTTATTCTCTTCATGGAGACGCATGGAGCGTCAGATTGTCATCGGACGGCGGGGAAAGTTTTCGTGGAAGAAATCCACGATCGTGGTTCGATCGAACCGCGATCGCGGTGTGATCGAGCCGCGATCGTGGCTCTTTCAGCGTAGAATCAGGGCCACGACCTTCCCAATGGATGGTGTACGATCGGATGGCGGTTGTTTGAGAATCAATACCACGATCGACGGGCGATCGTGGCCTGATCGCGGCGCGATCATGGTTCTTTTGAAGCAAAATTGAGGCTTATTCACCGCTAAATCGGGGCGGATTCATCGCGGGATTGAAGCCAGGACGCCGCCCAATGGAAACCGCTCCCACGACGCTTCTAATCAGCTCCCACGACTGCGTCAATTGCCCACGATTTTTGGGCCAAAATCCTCTTTAAAAACCGATGTATTTCTCTCTTGTTCTTCAACTTTTGATCGATTCGTGAAGAAATTAAGCAAATTTCGAGGAGGCTCTTAAGTTCTCGTGATCTATTGCTTCCAAGAGTGTAGAGACGCATCCATTGAAGCATGATAATCACTATTTAATCTCTTGATTTCATCGAATTTTCCCCTTGAATTCCGAACGTCCACGAGGAAGAATCCGAGCAAATTCGCTTCAATCCACGAGAATTGAGGCCCCATTCTTGCAAAAATCGGGTTAGTAGTGAGATTCAATTTATTATCAAGAAGTAATTTGAGTTTTTATTGGATTTAGAATTTTAATTTTGCAAATTAGTTCATAGTGTTCTTCATTTTCCCCAATTTTTAGTTCAAAAAATTGCTGATTTTCAAAATAGGATATCTCTCTGATTATAAATCCTAAATTTTTTAATTTTATTTTCTTTGGATTCCTATTTTCATCAGCTTTCCGTGGATAGCAAATTCATCGAATTCCGAGTTCATTTGACCTTTCAATTTGACATTTGACCGAGGACTGTTCATCTTTCATTAGAAGTCAAACGTTGATTTTTGGGGTTAATTACTTTCAATTTACAAATCAAAATTCTATCATTTTGGGTATCTTTAGATTCCTCTGGTTCTTAGCTTTCCATTGACATATAAATTGCAAGATTTGGGATTCATTTGATCGGCCAATTTGAAGATTTCCTCTGAGGTGTATATTTTGGGGATTTTCTGATATTTGATTTTCAATAATTCATAGTAAATCCATTTCTTATCCAAAAATACGAATTATATATCAATAAATTTTATTTTCTCTCTAGTTTTCAAATATATAATTTTCATAATCTTTTGACACCTTTTGATTATCTGATTTTATAGTACACCTAGTGTTGGTCAAAGTCAACGCTTTGACTTTGACTTTTGACTTTTCTCTGTCAAATCCGAAAATTCAATTCTTAAAAATTCTTATTTAGTCTATTTATATCATTTCCATTCATCACATATTATTTTTACTTCTTTAAAACCCCTTTTAAACCTAAGTTTGATGAAGTCAACTCTGTGATTAAAGTCAACCCTGCTCTCTGTGGATCGACCCGATACTTACACATTACTTGATTTTATATCTTATCTTTGTGAGTTCGATTTTTTTAAATTTTATTTGACTGGCATTTTTGTGATTTAACGTCGCGTGAAAACGCATCGTCATTGATCCTATAGCCATCGGTGTGGAGACACTAAGGATGAATAGTGGGTGCTCTTTGGAGAAAGAGTTCGCTGAATTGATCGTATGAATCCCTGAATTGTATTATACCTAACTGTCAATCAGGTTGATTCATGTCATGGTTGTGTATGTGGTCCTCTGACTTGAGACACCAAAGACATCTTGTAGATGGATGATCGTGTTTTGATTATGACGTACGACATGAAGTCCACGAAGATGATTGTGTGATCAAGATGGGATCATCCATCCTCGGTATTTGAGGAGATTGGCTCAAAGGAATGAGATGCGATGAAATCCTTAGCCAAGGTAATAGAAATATCAGAGAAGGAGTTCCCGATGATTTCTACACACATCAGTACTAACTTGAGTGACCAATTAGGGTTTGATAGTTGACCATATCGTAAGTCATTCATGAGTCTAATGTAGATGAAGGATTATACATACATGGTAATCAATGAAGGGAAGGTTCCATAAGTGAGTTCTTACATAATCCATATCTCCTAGTGTACGTGGTGTAGCTTGGCACCCAACGGGCTGACAACTCAACCTATCGATTCAGTTAAATCAATTCTTGATTAATTAATCTATATGTGGATGTGGATAATTAATTAAAGTTGACCAATAAGGTATTATTTGGTCTATAGGGTTATTAACTAGTGAGATATATGGACCTAGAGGGTCACACATATAAGGTTTATGGATGTTGGTGGATATAGACATAATTATAAGGGTTTTTATGAAAAAACCTCATACCAAATGTCTATAAATAGGGAGAGGATGACCACAACTAAAGGTGCCCATGCAAGCCTTGTGGGAATTCTCTCCATTATTCTCTTTCTCTCTTGGTGAAGAGCTTTGAAGAGGAGATCCAACCATCTGGAGACCGTGTGGATACCACTAGAGGCTAGACACTTGAATAGCTTCAAGAAATCCTTCAAGGAAACCCTATAAGTATGTTTTTCTCATTCATACTAGATGATAGGATCATCTGTTCTTGGTGGCTTGGTATTTTGAATGTCTGATTAAATGTTTTCCGCTGCATTTGATGTTTTGATCAAAATTTCAGAAAGTTATTGACATCAGATCCCATCAGCTTGTTGGCATTAGTAGGTCATTACATCATAGTTGTTCACCCTAAGGTTTCCCATTCCTTAGATTCACCGTTAGTATTTCGTGCCCGATCGGGTTTACCAACCCGGTCCTGCATCAGGTTGTGTATACGATCCTTTAACTCAGGACATCAAATACATATTACAGATGGATCATCGTGTCTTGATTATAACTTATGAATCCCTAGACACGTGATTTATAAAATATCATTTATTAAATACGACATGAAGTCCTTGAAGATGTTTGTGTGGTCAGTATGGGATCGTCCACCCCTAGTATTTTAGGACAATGAATTAAGAAATGAGATGCAATAAAATCCTTGGCAAAGGTAGTGAAAATGTTGGAAGAGTTCTGGATGATTTCTTCTACACACCAATACTAAATTGAGTGGCCAATGAGGGTTTGACAATTGACTATATTTTAAGTCATTCATGAGACTCAAGCATACAAAGGATTATACAAACATTTCAACTGATGATGTGAAGCTTTTATATGAGAGTTCTTATAAATTCTATATCTCTTAGGGTAAGTAGTGTAGCTTGCTACACAACGGGCTGACAACTTCACTTCAATTCAGTTAAATCAATCCTTAATTAATTAATCTATATATTTATGTAGATAATTAATATAGGTTGACCGATAAGATGTTATTGAGTCTATATAGTTATTAACTAATGAGATATATGAACATAGAAGGTCACACATATAAGGTCTATTGATGTTAGTGGATATAAACATAATTATGAAGATTTTTATAAAAAGTTCACAAACCCAATAAATAAGGGAAAAATAACCATAACTCAAGGTGCCCATGCAAACCTTGAGAGACTTCTCTCCTTTCTTCTCTTTCTCTGTTGGTGAAGAGTTTTGAAGAAGATATCCAACTATTCGACGATCATAAGGATACTGCTAGAGGTTGAACCTTGTAAGTATAGATTCTAATATATACTATATAATAGGATCATTGACTGTTGGTGTATTGGTTTTCTGAATGTTTGATTTAATGTATTTCATTGCATTTAATATTTTGATCAAAATTTGGAAAACTGATTAAGCTCAGATCCCAAAAAATTTAACCCTAATTACACCTTTAATTAATAAAAAAAATGCTTACTCATTTGTAAGCGATGAGAAGATTATCCTAAGTCACTGAATCAATGGCTGTAAATTATGATTCTTCAACAACGGTTTTTGATGTTTAAACGATGAAATCCCCACACTTTTTAAGTCCAATCAAGAATAATTCAGCATAAATTCATACGAAAACATAAAAAGTAATGAAAAATTTTCATTAAAAAATAAAAACGATCATGTTTGGCCTCGAAGAAGGCCTCAAAAGTTTAAGCACAAGAGGAAAAAGAGAGGAAGAAATGACACTTTTATAATGATTTTGGTTTAAAAGCACAAGTTTCACTCAAGAAATGAAACTTTTAAAAGGCCATCTTTAGTTCCAATAGTTTGATTAGACCATTAAGGGGCGCGTGCATTGTGAATGTGCCACATGTCCCTTTAGAGATCAAGAAAAAAGGCTTTAAAACAATGTCGAGCATTCCTTGTTGTCCAATCGTGCATGTTTTTGGCACATGATAGACACGATCACACCACATATTGAGGATCGATGCTTCTAAGGGAGATCACTTTTAAAGAGAGTCCTAAGCCACTTGATTGAGCCTCAAATGTTTTATATGTGTCCTATTGTGGTGAAGAGGAACCATTGACAAATTTCTAGCCATTAGATCTTGACGATGACACGAGGAGGGAGCGCCATTTAATCCAAGAAATTGTTTTTTAATGATGGAGGTCGACACCCATGATGATGTTGCGTGTCCTATGTTAGGGGGTGGTGGCCCTCTTCCAAGGCCCAACAAATTGAGCATCTCCACAATCCTCACCTTTGAGTAAGTGAAATTGGACAGCTCATGCTTGAGCACTTGATCTAACACACTATATTCACCACTTCTGTTTTAAGATAAAAATAATAAAGATGATCCATTATGAAAAAAAGTAAATTTTTATGCCTATATAAGTTATAAATTTTTTTATAAATGAAAAGCCCTAAGGTCACAATTATGACTCTAATACTTCATCTCATCATGGTGTCGCGCAAGTAATAACGTGTCATTGATACATTCATTTTCATCATTATAAATAGATTTTAACATATAATTCTTGCCAATATAATGCATGTTATCATGTTTTTATGATAGTTTTACATTTATCATTTCATTTCACTCATATACTCAACTTGCATGTATTTAGTGCTAATTTGGTAACAAAATATGAATATATCCAATCATAAATCATTATTTTCAGTTGCTTCTATCATGAGACTAACCCCATTTGACTCTTTCATAGTTAAGAGGTTCAATTCTCAAATTTTTTTTGAGTTTATATGGATGCAAGGACATAGGAACACAAATATAAAAACACGAATACAAATGATGATGAAAGGGAGGAGGAAACAACTCTCCACCAAATTTGAACACCAATTCAACCCTATTTTCATGAAAGAAGTAGTAAATGAGGTTTGGGATTTGGTAGAGGGATCATCCTAAGATTTTTAAGATGATCCAAAATTATTCGGGAAAAGTAAGTTAGGTCAAACTCCTTATTTTTAAGGAGGTTAAACCAAACATAATTTTTATTAAATGACCCCTTAATTTTTATGATTTTTAGAAAATTATAAATGAAAATATAAAGAATTAAATTCTTGATCCAATGGAGAAAATTTTGTGGGAAAAAAGTTCTATTTTTGTGAGATATTGAATTTCTAAATTTAGGGATTTTTTTTGGAATTTTAATGATTTCTAGGGATTTTAATGATTTTTAGATCATTTTTATAAAAAAAACCTTCTAATTTTTTAAGAAAATTTTTATAGAAAAATCCCTCTACACTTATAAAGGCTGATACACCTTTTTTGGTGCAATAAGAGTGTACCACGTGGCACACTCTCACGCACGATCTCAATTAAATGGCTAAGATTTCTCTAAATTAAAATCATGAAATCTCACGATCTAGATGGAGTTTGAACACAAATTTTATGGCTAGGTTCATCTTTTAACCCTCTATCCATTAATACCTTTGGATAGAAAAATCAAGCGCAAGAAAAATGATTTTAATGACTAGATTGTTTTACCCCTCTTTGCACTCAAACCTTAGGAACCCACCTATAAAAGCCTTCATTTTCTCTCTCCTCATATTTTTGGATGTCTTTAAGCATCAGGCTACTAGAAGGAAAGGGAGAGGAGCTCAAAGCCCAAGGAGGAACATTTTTTATGCTTAATCTTTTCATGGATAAGGAAGCAAGTGAAGAACATGATTGGAGTGGATGGAACATCACCCGACCTAGGACGTGGACACCAATAGGGTTTGTGTAACGATTTGAATTGGATTTGGCTCGTGATTATCTCCATAAATGGTAGATGTGTGTTTTATTTTATTTTAATCTAGTAGCTTTGACATCACCGCACATGTGCATCTCTCCCTCTTACCATTGTTGCCCATCAATCCATCTCTCTCTCCAATCATATTTTCTCTCCTTGCCATTTTTGATTCCCATTTCATCTCTCCTCATCTGAATTTTCACTTTAGATTCTAATTTCTATCTTGACTTCTAAAAAAAACTTAAAATTATCACTCGCACTCACCTCCACATGCTCCAATTTTACTTGCACTTTTTCCTTGCCTTCATCTTTCTTTTGAAAGCCTGAACTCATTACTTCAACTTCTTGTGGATTAGACCCTTTCTGAAACTATACTAAGTAAGGAACTATATTTTATGGCATGGAATCAACGCACAACAATGACGAAAAACACATGCGATCGAGTGCATCAAAAAGCACTGAATCTAAAGTGAAAATTCACTTGGGCCTACTTGGGTGGTGAAACAAGCTGTCTCAAGGTCATATCGTTGCTTGCCTACAATTTTGGGTTAGTACTTGTCTGCCACATTGTGCATGATCTTAGCTGCCGTAATGGGTCCCACGTTTTGGGCCCTTTTTCCTTTTAAACTAAATTCTTAAAACTTTTCAACAATTTGAGAAAAATCCCTAAACCCTAGAAAATCAATATCTATCCAAATATAACTAATTTTTCTCACAAATTTTCTTCATTTGATCAAGAATTAATCTTCTATATTATGTTATTAATTTCAAAACTATAAAGAGATTCAAGGGACTTTTCTCTTTATTCTTTAAAATTTAATCTTCTCAAGTATTTGATTTGAAATTAGTGATAAAATAGGGCAAATAGACAAGATAGAAGATCTTAAAAAAGGTTACCAATTTCATTAAATTAGCATTAAAAAGTACATTTTGAGTACCTAGGAAAATCACATGTGATTCATGAAAACACAGTAAAAATATGATAGCATGTATCATAATTTTACGATTTGAGACTCATTAAGGTCTCAAAATTTTGATTAAAGCATCAAATGTAGTGGAAGATATTGAATCTAATATTAAAAAAATTGAGGCATCCAGAACCTATAATCTATCATCCAGTATAGAGTAAAATATATACTTATAGGGTTCAATAAATGAGTTTTTGAAGATAATCAACCTTATTAAATAAAATAAGAGATTAATTAATCAAATATTTATTTAACTCGATCGACAAGTTGAGTTGCAAGCTCTTTGGGTACCAAGCTACACCTAGTGCTCTAGGAAATATGCAGTGTATAATCCTTCATCCTTTATAAAACCTTTTTGTTATCGGTAATTGTATATGTATAATCCTTCATTTGTGCGAGACTCATAAATGACTTAAGGTATGGTCATTTATCAAACCCTAATCAATCACTCAAGTTAGTATTGATGAATAAAGGAAATTCTTGAGAATTCCTAAGATATTTTCACAACCTTAGCTAAGGATTTAATTGTATTTCATTCCTTGAGTCAATCTCTTCTAATACCAAGGGTAGAGGATCCCATTTTGAGCACACAATCATCTTCAAGGACTTCATTTTGTATCTAATATGTAATATTATGAAGATCTTGTAGACACAAATCCCTAAATTATATTCAAAACACAATCATTTATCCATAAGATGTCTTTGGTCTCTCACATCAAAGGACCATATATGGAATTGTGAAATGAATCAATCTGATTGACATTTAGGTATAATACTATTTAAGGATTCATATCGATCAATTTAATAAAATATTTTTCAAAGAGCACCCACTATCCATATTTGGTGTTGGCACATCATAATCATGTGGTTGTCAAATACACATAAATGTATGTCAATTGAGATGAAAAATTAAGGAATATATATATATATATATGGAAAGAAGACTCAAAGATCTATCCAGAAATTAAAAATCACTCAAATCAAATCTATATCCTCAGAGAAATTAAAGAGTGAAGTTAAAGAGAGAAAATCATTCTCCATGAGATAGAAAATGATAAAATTATCTAAAATTAGATTAATCTATGATTTGAAATCAAGTTTAAATGCCAAATAATGACAGAATAGAAGGAAAACATAAAATCTAACCCAAAACCACTCTTGAAATGATCCAATTTATCACATGATCAAGGCTTTTCATTCCGCAATTTTGAAATTAGATCTTTAGAGTTCAAGATTTGATTTCTCCACATTTTCTTATCAAAATCTTGACTTTAAACACTCCTTGGATTAGAAAATAAGTCTAGAATGTCATTGAAGCAAGAGGTTCAAGGATTAAGTTGTATAAAAGGTCCGATTAATTGGAAAAAGCCAAGAATCTATCTATCATCGAAGAGAGAGAGAGAGAGAGAGAGAGAGAGTTCAAATAAAGTGAGATTTGGGTGTGTCTTTAGGATTATCAATAGCCCAGATTAAATGTCAAGAACCAAATCGTCGTCATTAACTCATGACCATCGGATCTGAGAAGAAGCACTAAGATCGTGCCACATTTCCATGTGAAGACGATTTAAATAGAGTCTCATCCAATATTTTGGCTATCAAAGGTTTGCTCCAATTTAGAGATGTATGAAAATATTTTCTTCGATGTTCCATTCACTATCTCTAACTGCTCTTGAAAAATCTCTTTTAATTTATAAAGTTCTTCTCAAGATACAAAAAATATTTAGAAAAAAAGCATACTCATGAATCTACACACCTTTTCTTTTCAATCAATTGGAAAGAGCACAATGATTAAGTGAAGTGCTAAACAATCTCAGTCTGCACTGCTTGGAATGGATGAATAGAAAGCTACTATTTATACTAGATGAAATGAGTATCTTGATTTTTTAGAAGTTGGATAGTTCTTTGCACACTTGATGTTGGAACGTCAATCTTTCTTTGATACCACTTGACACAGTCTTAGAGCAAGAACGATGAAGAAGTGAGACTGGAATCTACAAGCCTTAATCTATGAGAAGGAACTAATTGTGAATCCAATATCACTAGCATCTTCAACCCTTGAATATACAAGTATTTTTTGCTTGAATCTACAAAGCACTCGAGCACTCTTAAATATGGAGAACACTCAAGGGGAAGAAAGCAAAGATCTCAAATGAAGATAATTGGAAATTTTATCCTCAAAGGTTAAAATGGGGGACTTAAATATTCTTAAAACTTTGAAGGGTCTTCCAAAACGATATGACCAATGAAAATAAAATAAAATAGTCTAACAAAATTATGTGTTGGCAGAAATATTTCTGGACAATTACAAAGATAGAAGATTCTAGTTTGGAAGATATTTTTGCTGCATCTTGACACTCTAACATCATGAGGTCATCTAATCATGATGTCATTTCTAAATTCCGTTAATTGGATTATTAATTTAATCATGGGAGTGAATAAGGGTCAATCTAGAGAGACATAAGTTGAATTTGACGTTTCTTAAAATTTGGTCAAATTAGATGATGAAATGAGGTGAAAATTAGGGAAATCATATTTTTAGAAAGTATAAGAGTATATATTTCTAATAAAATCAAACCCCACACTATCTTGAATTTTAAAAATGGAGAAATCAAAGAGAGAAGATAAAGAGAAAAAAATTGATGACGAAGAGAGATAAAGCGATGAAATTTGATGAAATTCTTCTATGCAAGTGTTCAAAAAATCATCTAAAGTTACATGATGAAAGATTATAATGCTAGGTCTAATCTCTATTAAGTGGACATAGTTATGTATTATTGTGGATTAGCTATCATTTAATCCCATTAAGTGATTTAATTATGTTTAATGGGGATTAAGACATTCATTTATGTGTTTAGAGGTTAATTATGTGTAGAGGTAATTAAATCAGTTATTAGTCATTAATGGGCTGACTAATTATTGATTAGAGGCTTAAGCTCGCCTCATTTTCTATAAATAGGAGGCCATTGTCCACTTGAGTAACCCAATGTTTATAACCCTCTATATAGAATCTCATTTCTTCTAGAGATCAGGAGGTTATCTTGGGGATATTCAAGAAGGCTGTTCTCCACTACAAAATCTACTACGATAAAGATTCATCCCATGAATCCAGGTACGAGTTTACTTCTATTTTATGTATCTGATTATGTTGATGAATCATGATGCATTCTCAAGTTCCTTCATATAATACTCAATTAACCCAACAATCCCATAAACTTATCTCATTCAATGCCAAATCAAAATTTTCATTCCAATCTCTATGGCTTAAAACCCTTGATTTTAAGCAACAAATTTTCCCTATGGCTAAATGGAAGTGCCTTGAAGTGTCAAAGGCATACATTCTAAGAGATTAACCTCAAGAAAAGTTATCTAGAAGGAATTAGTCAATCAAAATTTCAAGGGATACCTCTGTTTTAGAGAGAGAGAGAGAGAGAAAGAGTTTAAATGGAAGAAATAAAACCAAAATGAAGTTGTGACTGTTCCATTGACTTAATTGATGATGGACATACCAAATTGCGTCGTGTGTTCCCCATTATTGTCAAACCATTGTGTCAAACCATCATGTGCTCTTTAGATTGTGATCTAACAATCCTGATGATGCCTTGAGGAGAGAGAGAGAGAGAGAGATGCGAATAATCTCTAATTTCAAATAAGATCAAGTGTTGCTCCATGTTGTGAAATTTGGGTGTTGTGGCTCACATTTCAGGCTAACAAATTAGTTTTCACCACATATACCCAACAAGTAAATGAAGATGAGTGGCTATGATATAATCACGAGATCAAATGCTCATCTTATCGCCACATGTCCAGGCATTGAAATCGTCCAAAATTTATGTAACAAATTTATTATATATAAAAAAATGTTTAATGATGAATCAAAAGTTCCCTTGAGTCAAATTAATGTATAAATATCTTTTCTTAATCAAGCACCGCACAAGTACCACTTGCAGGCCGTGTGGTAACATTTGACGTTGTTGTATGCTGCCACATTTGTGCACATTTCCATGTCAGCTATGCCATATCAGTGATTCCTAGTAGGCCCCATTCCTTGGAATTTTAGCCATAAATAAATCCGAAAAAAATTCAAATAAATTTCAAAAATTAGGAAAAAACTTATAAAAATCATATCTATTGGGCCTTTTCAATGAATTTGTGGCAAAATTAGGAAATTAGATAATAATCAAACTAAAGATATGAACAAGGAGAAAACTATTATTTTTAGTTTGCTTGATTTTAAAATCAAAATGAGTCAAAAGTTAATATGTACATATTTATTAATCCTTCGTCTTTTGTCTTCTTTGCTTCTAAGAGTCCACCTAAGTTCTAAAATCAGTAAGATTCAAGAAAAGAATCAAATTCCAAAATCATTTAAAGTGTTTGGCCCTTTCTACAAGGTCAAACACACCTAATTTAAAATTTACATTAAAATGATGTAAAATGAGAATTTAGATGAATATGGGATGGCATTAGTAAAAATCTACAAATACCATAAGATATGAAACATCAAGATAAAATCTCACAAAATTTCTCATAAATTCTACTGTCTCATAAAGCTCTAATTAGGAAAAACACTTAAAATTAGAAAAATCTTCATAAATATATAATTTCAAAAATGGTCTAATCAATTCATGATTAAAAAACTCAAGAGAAATTAAAAAACTTTTATAAAGTCTCAAAAGACATAAAGTGGCCAAAAAATTGTCAAAATTGCCAAAGAAATTTCCTCAAAGTTAAATTTCTCAAATTGAAATAGGAAACTGAAAAATATTATTTAATCTCACATAACGATCCAAAAATTTGATAAGATCATTAAAATTTAGGGAATGGGAAGCGTGAATAGAGTCCTGAGAGAAATGCATGGGGAGCTCCTATATATGGCTAGTGAAGATATAGAAGATAGAGGTAGGGACATGGTGAACCATATTGGGCTTTAATATATATATATATATATATATATATATATACATGTTCAGTTTAGAAGTTAGATATTGTAGAGTGATGTCATAAGCCGCTCCCCAAAAGGAGATAATGGATCAATAGGTAAATTAGAGAGAGATAAAGGAGTGTCAAAGAATAAGGGAGGGATGATGCATCCTACGCCTATTGTAGAGATAAGTATGCAATGCTTGTGGGTTCCTTTGACATGGGGAACTCCTTTTTTAACGTGGCTTCTCCCCCCCTTGTAAGCACATACACATATCTATAAAGGAAATGAAAGTGATAGATGATCCTACATTGGCTTTTTCTCCTACATGTGAGAACTCATGCGTGGGGCATTCTATTAATTTCTAATATTTTTAGTTAATATATGGTTTTTTGGACCCCTAATACATTGTTTTACCTCAGTCAATGTATTAGTCATTGTCATGCAAAATAATTTCAAAAACTAGAAAAATCATAGAGTTAGTCATTTTCATTCTAGAATATATGAAATTATTTATTAATTTTCAATATCAATGGATTTATTTTAAGTGGTTTTGCATATTCCATGCTTGAAATCTTTTTTGAGTTTCTGTTGGCTCAAGTAATCATCAGCCTTTCTAAATTTGGAATATCTTATTATCTCCTTTGAAATTATACCTTTTGATTACTTTGGAATCACATAGATTTGAGGGACTACCCCTCTTTGAATGGAAATTCCAATTTAGGATGGAATGGATATTTGGAGAATAAGAGAGATAAAATTTTATACCTAGACCTCTTTGACAAGACCTCCCAATCAGCTTGATATTATTTCTTTTGAGGAGTCTAAGGAAGAAGCATTGAGCACAAGTGACTTGAATTAATTCATAAATTCCAAGTGACTTCATTAGTTTTACTCCCACATGACCATCCTTGTGCATTCATGTCATGATGGCTTAAGAGGATCACTACACACCGCGTGTGTTATGGTATAGTTACATCGAAGATTTGTTTTTTTGTATTAAATGGATGCCAATGTGCACATACATTTAGAGTAGCACTTAGTTATATATCAAAATAGACATTAAATTTAATGGTCGCACATGCATATTGTGTCTATATATGAATGGGTGAGAATGTTAAATAAATACTGTTCCTCCCATAATACAAAAATATGTTGGTGTGAATGCCTAAGAATGTCGTCCGTACTTTACTTCACTTAGAAATTAAATAGGTGCAATACATATATATATATATGCGTGTGTGTGAATTTATGTAATATTCATTTTATGATAATCTATATGCGAGATTATATGTGATAGAAGATAGAGCACCTCAATTGAATATTTCTACACAATGTGCATGATGCCACCTGCACCATGATCCTACCTTCCTTACCAATGAACCAAAACGTTGCCTCTCCTAAAAACTAAATTCCTCTATAGTTATGGCCATGACATCTTCTCCAAGTTTAGAGAAATTTAGAGAGAAATCTCTTTAACCCTAAGATTTTTTACCCACTTCATCAAAGATTCTATTAACTTATCTTTTGCCTCATCTCAACTCACCCAAGAGGCTGATCTCAACTATAAGTGTGAAGACTAATGATTCTACCTTAGTTAGAATCACTAAAGATAAGGGATTTTACCATTAATGACAATTTCATATCAAATCTTACCTTTTCTCAATGGGATTGGCTTAATTTTTAGGCCTTGCCTCAATTGAGAAGTTAGACTTTTGGCCTCCATGTGATAAATACTTACAAATGGCCTTCCAAATTTTATCAATCATGAGATATTAATCATATAAATCAAGTAAGATGTGATAATCATGACGATTCAATAAATTTAGACACACCATTTTTTTACTACATTTGGCTATAATGGGTCGTAATTTTATATTAATAGGCCTATTTTGAAGTAATGCACTTCTCTATTAGTTAATAAGCTTTTTATTATTGCATTAAATTTGTGTTCATAAGTCTGAAAGACATATCAATCAAAGATTCCCCTAATGCTAGAATAACAATAAATTATATGAATGAGATAATATAATTCCTCCCATGATCAGTCAAAATATTGAGTTATCTTGATGATCTCCTGATTCCTTCAAGATTTTGAAGTAATGTGAACAATAAAATAATGATTATTAATGATCAAATGGTTATAAAAACTAACATATATGATGCACACAGATGGAAACCAATGGGCCAATATGACGATGATATAAATTTTGAAATCAGTTTATAATGTTTACGATGAACACCAAAAGTTGAGATCTTAGACGTATCAAGATAATGATCTTAAAAATTTTATGATATGAGATAGATAAAGATTATGGTATCTATCAAAAGATGGTGATCAAAGTCTCTTGAAATTAACAAATTATTAAAACTATATGTTTCAAAAAGAAAATCTGCAATGATGAATGTGGTAAAATTGAATATTTTTTGATGTTATTTATACATATGAGGTTGAAAATGTCTCAAAGATAAGCATGATATTTGACATGAGGATAGTGAATTTGAGATGATATCAGATAAAAAACAGACCAGTGATAATGCAATATAATATGAATTAGGAAACAAGGGTCCAAAA
>CM044106.1:15512016-15556830 GCA_024174645.1 Lemna minuta
CTTGGCGTCGTGCCATGGAGGAGGAGCTTCGAGCCCTTGCCCGGAATCATACATGGGATCTTGTTCCGCTACGGTCCGGGAAGCATGTGGGTTGGCGATCGGGTGGGTCTACACTATCAAGGAGAATTCGGATGGCTCCCTTGAACGGCATAAGGCACGGGTGGTCGCCAAAGGCTTCACGCAAAAGTATGGTCTTGACTATCAGGAGACGTTTGCTCCGGTTGCGAAGATGAACACTGTTCGTCTTCTTCTCACACTTGCTGCTCATCGCGGGTGGACATTGCAGCAATATGACGTCAAGAATGCTTTCCTGCATGGTGATCTTACTGAGGAGATTTATATGGCGCTCCCTCCGGGTTATTCTTCCTTAGTCCCTTCGACTCCGCATCGGTGTCCCTGTCGCCTCCGAAAGTCGCTCTACGGCCTCAAGCAGTCTCCTCGAGCTTGGTTTGCTCGCTTTACTACTGCCATGCGGACGCGGGGCTATCGGCAGTGCAACGGGGATCATACCATGTTCTATCGTCATTCCACGTCAGGGGGAGTGGTGATCCTATTGGTTTACGTGGATGACATCATCATCACAGGGGACGACACGTCTACTATTAGTGATTTGGCGCTCTACCTTGGATCTGAGTTTGCGATCAAGCATCTTGGCCTCTTAAGGTATTTTTTGGGCATTGAGGTAGCATATTCATCCAATGGCCTCTTTATTTGCCAAAGGAAATATACTATCGACTTGCTCCAGGAACTTGGAAAAGCGGACTCCCGCCCTCTTCCTACACCTATTGAAGCTAATCACAGGCTTGGAGCCGACGAAATTGAAGCCCTTTTGGATCCCGGATCTTATCAGAGGCTCGTGGGTAAGCTCATCTATCTCACTCACACGCGGCCTGACATTGCATACACTGTTGGTGTCCTCAGCCAATTTATGCACACTCCACGTGTGAGCCATCTACATGCTGCACACCGAGTTCTCCGCTTCCTTAAAGGGACTATTGGCCGCGGACTTCTGTTCCGTCGTAATAGTGGTCTCGATTTGGAGGTATATACAGATGCAGATTATGCCTGCTCCATCATCGATCGGCGCTCCACCTCCTGGCTATTGCACATTCTGGGGGGCAATCTCATCACGTGGCGCAGCAAGAAGCGTAAGGTAGTTTCCAGATCTAGTGCTGAAGCGAATCCCGAGCTCTTACCCAAGGATTGTGTGAAGCTCTATGGATCACTGGGGATCCTCCGAGAGCTCCGTTGTCCAAGATCCTCTCCAGCACGGGCTGTTCTCGCGACAATAAATCGGCAATCAGCATTGCTCATGATCCCGTACAGCATGATCGCACCAAGCATATTGAGATTGACCGGCACTTCATCAAAGAGAAGCTGAGTCCGGGACGTGTTGCATGCCGTATGTACCATCAGCCGATCAGCGGGCGGACATCTTCACCAAAGGGCTCCATGCTCCCGAGGTTTGAAGAGCTCTAGTGACAAGCCGGGTGTGGAGAATATCCACGCACCAGCTTGAGGGGGAGTGTTGGACTGAGCTCATTTTCTATCTTTGGCCCACTAAGGGCTCACCTAGTACTTCTCTATAAGAAACCTATGTACCCTCTCTAATCGAATGATGAACTTCTCTGTCTTTCTCTTCTCTTTCATTCCACAGTATGCGACACGGACCGAGACGACGAGACCTCTTCTTCTTCACCGGATATCACTTCCTTCTCGCACGGAGGAGACATCACAGGCAAGGCCACGGAAGTTCCAGTGGCTACCGAACTCTAGCACTACGGCAGACCTCGAGCTCCTACTACCGACATCTCTGATCTAACTTTTGGATTCTTGAACTTTTTATTTGGAATATTCCCATTAAACTCTAATAAATATTAGAGTCTTTCCACATTCATTTATCACAAATAAGAATGTTTATAACATATGTTAAAGACTAGTGGTCACTGTATTATAATCTCATCATAACTCATGTAGTCACTGTATATGTTTATAGACTTTATTTTAAACATTACACAAAAATAACAATGAGCAAGTTTCATTTCAATGACATAAACGAGATACATGAAAGTATAATTTGACTTATAGGCTACATAATATCTATCAAGTTGAAGACGCTTTTATGAGGAATTGACCATTATAAGCTAATGATTTTATTTAAAAAGTTGAATATTGAAGGATCATCAGTGTAAATTGTCCCTCTCAAGTAAAAGAGGACACCGAGATAGAGAGGAACTCTAGAGTTAAGCTTCGTTGTGCTAGAGTAATTTAGGGATGTATGACCTCCTGGAAAGAGGGGGCATCAGGGCAGATAAGAGCTCTGAAGTTAAGCCTACTCAGGCTTGGGCAGAATAGGGATGAGTGACTTCTTGGAAAAAAGGATATCATGGTAAGAAGAACTCCAAGGTGCTTAGGCTTGGGCAGCCTATGGATCAGTTACCACTTGGTTGGGAATAGCAGGTACTTGTACTAATTGATCACTATTTTTGGGTGATCTTCCTTTCATGTTAAAAAAAACAAAAACAAAAACAAAATCATCAATGTAAGTTGTTGATGGGGATCAACCTAGAATTTGAGAATTGAGGAACCAATCCTTAACAGGGAAAGACTCCTCACATGGATGAAGCCATCAGCATGGTACAGGAGGAGAGCCACTCGTGTCTAACAGAGAGGCAAAGTTCTTCACAACAAGGATAAACGACTCGAACTCTTTTGCTTCTGCCCCATGTACATGACTGCCCAAGCCTATTTCCCATTGTTGACAATACTTTGGAAACGATTGCCTGAGGTGTGTAGGAGGTATCCCAGCTTACACTTGGAGGATGAGGTGGCGAAGTTGATGGGCCTGCAGGCCCATCTATGAAAGTCAATGAATCAGGAATGGAGAAGATAGGTGACTTTTGAACCATAGCAAGAGAAAGTATGGTTTTGGAAGGGAAAGGTGGAAATGTGATGGATGCAACGAGTCACTCTTCCTCTGGAAATCCTCAATCTCTCCTCTCTCGGATGTATCGCCACTATTTTGTCTAGGAGAACTCTCCATTTTTTGTGGAATCTGTACACTTCCAATTCAACCTATATTTTGGCTAAGTCGTTGATCCACCGCATTTTTCCCTTCTTGATCTTTATTATTTGAAAAGGGACTCAAGCTCCTTTAGAGTAAATGGCTCTAAAAATTTTAAGATTTAGTGAGTTTTTTTTTAATACAAATTTTAACAGACTGAACTGAATATGGTTTTGACACTGGCATCCAATTAAATAGAAGCTTGATATTAAGATTCCTAAAGGGGATAAAGGGGAAATCAAAACATGTAAAATGAGAATAAACCTGAAATTTCAGGATCGTGGCGGAATTCCTCAAACTGCACTCTTAGTTGTGCTCCACTTGAAAGGAGCCTCTCTGCAGCCTAATCATGGATTCACCAATATGAAATGTCACAAAAAATAATAACAACTCTAAATCCAGATCACGTAAAATGTACAGAGTTATGTCATGGTTACCTTTGAAAAATGAAGTAGAGGTTATTATGCCATTAAAGTGAAGTAGAGGTTTGATTAAGTATATTACTGCACTCTGAAGAGGACAGCTTTAGAGATACTCTCATCCAATACTTAATAGCCTTTATGAGGACAGTAAATAGGGTTTTGGATTATGCCTTAGTTTCTTGTTAAACTCTCTCTTTTCCCTACCTCCTTCCTCACCTCCAATTTCTCTCTGCTTCTTGCCCCTTAGGATGGTCGATTGAGATCGCCCAAAATTGATCAACCTTAAGTTGTCAATTTGATTGAGGAATCAAAAAAAATCACAGTCAACTTTCATCAATCAATTGAAATCAAGTGAGAAATAGACTAAGTTAGATAGAAAGCAGAGAGTGGCTGCAAGAGGGGGAGGGCAGAGAGTGGTGGTGGCAAAAGGTGGCAGTGGAAGGTGGTGGTGGAAGACAGTCTAGATTTAATAGCTACCATGAGCAATTGATCCCTGTGGAGGCTTATCCCATAACTCGAGTTAGCCTGAGTGAATTAAGTAGATTACATCGGTTGATTGTTTCAGGATTGTAGGTTGATCGAAAAAATTATCATTTTCATGAACTGTTGGGCAATCAACTGGGCGCCAGATCAACAATCTGCCACTCGATTGATCAAGAACGATCATCTCTCTCTCATTTCCGCCCTTTCTGCTGTCCAAATGACCGAGATCTTATCTTGTAATGGATTGAATCAGATTTCCACAAAAGAATCCAGAATATTTTACGTGCTTACCTTGGCTATTAATGGGTCTTTAACTTCAGCAACTGCTGCAAAGTTAACGTATGTCGAATCCCTGTAAAAACAAAAATCAAAAAATGACAAATCACAATCTTTGATGAATTATTCTTCAATTGAAATTAGTGGGGTCCAGACAGTACATTGGTTCTGGGAGTTCGTTCTTCAATAACAACCCATCTTTTACAAGCTCCTCAAGAGAAATCATTAGAGTATTTCCACAATTTGCATCCTGTTATAAACCATCAAAATAATCATGAACTATATTCAGTCAGAATCATAAAATAACAGGGAAATATGGATGAAGGTACAAATGGGGATTGATTACAGGGAAGTTAGTGGGATGACAAGAAAAAACTGACGTAAGAATCTGGTAAATTATGAAATAGAAACACATAACGGGTCTTTATTTAATGACCGATGTCCACAATACTAACCGTTTTTAACGTCCAACAAGCCAGACAATTGTCAAAATCAAGCAAAAAAATTTAGGTCAAGAGGATTAGCAAAAAAAACCGTAAACTGTTCTTAGCGACAGTGCAACAAAGCTCCAGGAAAAAGAAAGAGTTCTGAGGTTAGGAATAAAATAACCTTTGGCTGTGAGGTTCAACCTCAGGTAGGAAGAAGAATCAAAATCAATGTCAATAACATCAGAGTACGCATTGGATAAGAAGAAAATGCACACTCTGTTACCTGGCCGGCATATGGCGAACCATCTTCATTCGACTTTCTCCCGGGAGGAACGAGCGGAAGAACCTGCCACGACAAAATAAACAGAATATGTTCAAGTACAATATTATGGAAAGTAACAATCAGTAGCGAATCACGAAAGACAAAACAGTATAATGGAGAGTAAAGGAGAACCTGCCAAATAGTGCACCCAGCACTGTAAAGCCAATCCACGAACCGAATAGCCTCGTCCCCTAGGTCACCGATTCCGTGCAGTCCTTGTAACGACGTCGGATGAAGCAGAATTCCCGCTCGCCTCGCCTCCAGAGGATCCTTCTTCGGATACCATGAATCGTAGCCGTCAGAAAAATCCTCTCCCACTTCCGTCTCCTGAAAACTCCGAGCAGCTGCCGCAGACGCCATAATGCGAGTTCTGCCACCGGATCTGCCCTTAGCTCCGACATTGCCTCTGGAGAAAAGAGATGCAGCGAAATCGTCGTTTGTGGGGTACATTCGGATCTTAGGCTTCGTGTAAGGCGAGGAAGATGGCGTGAGAACTCCGATTGGAAGAAGGCGAAGGCTCGCAGATGCAGCCATGATCGTGAAGCGAGGGAAAGGATACCGGGTTGTAACGAACTAGCAAACAGATATTCATATCAGCAGGTACGGTCCCTCGCGGGTCTTCTTACCGCTTAATATTCATATCAATATTTTTCAAATCCAGCGGACGGCGGAGATTCATTCGTTGGATACTCTCTTGGCTCTTAGTTAAATATAGAGCGCTATAGCTTTCAACTGGTCACTAACCGCTAGTAGACGGACGGCTTGGATTCATCTGGCTGCTGTGACAGGTGCTCTTATTTCGGGAATTTCGGACGGTTCGGAGGGAGAGGAGTAGTCATCCTCGCTGTCACGGACATGCTGTTTATTTTTCGACGGGCGAGAGCGCAAATTCTTATTAAATAAGGTTATTCGACTAAAAATACAACTTCCTGTTAAAAATGAAATATTTAACACCCCGTATAAATACCCCTTCTTCGGAATATCTAATTTCCTATTTTCTTCTGCTATCACTGCCTAATAACTAACCAGACTGTCTGCCCTATATTCTTCTTCGAGATTTTAGGGTTCGTCGGATTGGTCGAAAACCTCGATCTCGCTGTCGTAGAAGAGCCCGTCGACGAGGTTATCGATGAAGGAGTCAACGAAGTTGTTGTATCCGAGCTCGATCAATCTTCCAATTCGCGTTCTCGCGCTCGTGGCGACGGCGAATGCGGCGGCGCTCCCGGCCACCGCCAGGCAGACCGCCGCCGCCTCCGCCAGCTCGCGCACGTCCAGCTTCCGGAAAATCGAGCTTCCCGTCAGCGTCTCCACCGCTACCGCTCCGGCGAACGCCAGCTGTGAGAAAATAAAATAAAAATCAGATTTAATGACTTATTCATATCCTAAACCTCGTTCTGATTGCCAGAGGAACTGGAAGAAGCCACGGGTGCATGCACGAATATAGTATTTACGGATCACATTCAACGATATACTCTCAGAAACTTCTACTCTAATCTGAATGAAGACGAAGAAGATGGTTGCCGCAAACACCAATTGGGAGAAAAATCAGGCTCGGTTTTTCAACTCTGATCTCGGAGAAATTTTTATCCAACTCTAGAATAAGAATTTCTTCCAATTGCGTAAAAAATCAGGCTATGATCTCCTAAAATTACCATCCTAGTTGTAATTGCGGGGGGAGAGAAAAAGGAGAAAGTGCAAACCATGGCGAGGCGACCGGAGAGAGTCTCGAAGTCCTGGCTCTTGCGGGAGCTCTCGATGTAGTCGGAGAGGGAAGCGAAGAAAGGGGAGATCTCCCCCGCATCGTCGCTCGCCAGCGGCGGCCGGATCAAGGCGCCGGAGCTGTTCTCCTTGGAGCGGTACGATCGGAGATTCGCGATACGTGGCTGAAGCACGACTTTCCCACTGTCCGGCAGCAGATCTCCGGCTTTCGCCGTCCTCCTGACTTCCGCCCGCACCATCGGTTTCTCTCTCCTCATCAACCTCGCTTTCCCCGCCATCAGCTCCGCGGTCATTCCTCTCGCCGCCGCCATGCCCAAACTTCCTCTCTCCTGTCTCACTCTGGGAAAGAATGATCTTCTGTATTTGGAGTGCAGCAGTGTTAGGAAAAAGCACGCAACCGAGGCGGGCCACGTGTTGGGAGAGAAAAGTGTATGGTATAACGCGTGGAGTCGCGAGGAAGAAGGTGGCCAAGTCCAGAGCCAGCCGTTTATATGGACTAGAAGAAAAACTCAGTCAACGGTATTGTTTGACTTCTAAAATCGTTGACTATGACGTAATCAAAGCAGTCTCACTTTTTGGTGGTAAGCAGGGAAATTACACGGTTGGACAGATAAAAATCTCCCGCGAGATATTTTTGACTGAGGCTTTTTCCTATTTTGAGAAAAATAATATTTTTTTCTCGAACGGAAGGATGAAACATCTGATCTGGATAAATACGGGTTATTTCTATTTTTGAGGAATTGGAGGTGGATAATCGGTGGGCTTTTGACGATCGAGAAGTGGCGGAGAATGAGATGAGAATGGAGACGGGAGAGGGACGTGGAAGGGGAGCCCACAAGGCTGAAAACGCTCTCTTTGTGGCTTTCTGCATCTGTCCTATTTTGTGGTAACTGGGGGTCGATCTGGTTGGCCCAATCCGACCCAGACCGATCGACCCAGCCCTGCGTGCCGGATACCGCCACAGGGGCAAGCGACACCGGGATAGAGTGCCGACATCCGGACAGACTACGCCGACCGTCATCGTCGGTGGGGTTCGGCGAGTTAGATCGAATTGATTAATTCGACCGACAGTATCCGAATCAACTAGACCAATTTATGCAAATCGTGACTGCGCTGGTCTGATCGACGATCGAAATCAACATTACTCGATCCTGATCAGGTAACAAGGAAAAAAAAGGTTAAAAAAATGAGAGAAAATATATTTTAAAGGGTGATAAAGCAACGTTCCCTCTTGTCTCTCTCTTCGGGTGTAGGTTTAGAGGATCTAGGATGAGTAAATACTAGTAAATACAAGAAACATGCACAATAGCACCTTCTCTTGTTCCCTCGGCGAGCTATATACATAGACAAGACAAGATGAAGGGCGTCAATGGCTAGCATACTTGTATCACTCGCACCTTCAAAATTATATAATGGGAATTTTGGACACTGCAACGAACTCAAAACCTCCTCTGATGAATTGTCTGAGTGTAGATTTTGATGTGCATTAGATGATAAGATCATTAGTTATTGATTCGATATTTTTTGTTGCACTTTACTTTTGATTTAAAATTTCGAGGTTTTATCCATCCTCGAATCCAAGCACTTGGGGCGATGGTGGCCCTAGTATTGGGAAGCGTTAACCCATGAGGGGCGATGGCAACATCCCTAGGTGAAGCCATAAAAGACCCCTAAAGAGGGGGCTGATACCTCTAGCCCTCGTTAGTAGCCGTATAGGGGCTAACAAAAACCTAGGTTCTTGGAGTGTAAAATTTGTTGCTCTAATATTGTGCGAATAGTAAAAGCCTTTGACGATAGGTGGCTTAATAAGAGATCACAAGCCTATCTATATATATATATATATATATATATATATATAGGAGAGAAGATATTAAAGACAAATATAACAATGGGAGACTAACCCTGTTGGCCCATATATTGATAAAAAAAAATTGACATACAAGTTCTACGTGCGAGTAGGATAACTCCATTGCCCTATGTGACACACGATGTAGCTTGGCACCTCTTGTGTCGTCAACCCAATCTGTCGACAAGGTTAAATGGAATGAGAATTAACCCTTACTATTGCACATTTAATCAATTAAGTGGATAGAATACTAGACAGTTATTTAACTTGTAGGATTATTAACCGTAAGTCTATGTGTGCAAGTATATTATAGTTTTGGGCTATTGCGAGAACGTCAAAATTTGTGTGCTGTAGGATAATATTCTTGTAAGCTGGAGTGATCGCGCAGGGATAGCTCACTTGAAGGTTTACATACAAACATAATTTGTTGTTCGTCATTTGGGCAAACCAATGAACTTCTCGAACATCAAGTTCATCAATCAGCTTGGGTGGATAGTTCTTAACTAAAAAGAGTATGTGTGGGTCTTTTCAGGAGAGACTAGCCTTCTTGGGATGCAAATTAGAGCTGCACTAATTGATTCACGGCATGACTTCTGAATGCCACATCTCCACTTGTCATAGATGTTTATCATTGTCACTACCTAACTGATGTACCTTGATGTCACCCATCCAGATATTGTTTTACATAACGAGTCGTCTCAGCTAATTTACGCACTGACCCTGACAAGTTCATTGGTTGTGAGCCTTCCAACTCTTGGGGGCCTGATGGGCCTATTTAGGCTCAATACCTATATCTCTCTTATATGACTCTCCATTCATGCATGCAAAGTAGGGTTCGCCTATCGGCAACCCGTGTCGGCAACGGCAACCGACACGGGTGGCCCGTTTTCGTGTAAGCGACAGTCGACAACGACAACGGCAATCGTTGTCGATTGTCGGTTGTCTCTTTTTACACGAAAACGATAGCGTTGTCGTGTTGTCAAAGTTGTCGAATAATTGTCGGAGTTGTCGAAGTTGCCGCGATGGCCGGTATAATTGCCGAAAAGGATATAAACTTAAATACAAAAAATAGAATAACTTTTATATAAAAAAAATAATAAACAAAAAGACAAAAAGTTAAGAACGCGAACCTAGGGTTTGCAGCTCGTCTTTCTTGCTCCGTTGTCCTCTTCCTCGGCGATCGGGCGAGCGCGATTTGGTAGTCAAAGGTTTGTCCTTATGTCTTTCCTTATTGATAACCTAAGTGGATCGATTCTGTTTTTCGGTTTTTCGTTTACTTATCGATATTCAATGCACACTGCATTTAATACCGTTTTCGTGCATTTAATAACCTAATTGGATCGATTCGTTTAATACCATTTAATAACCTAATTGGATCTTATCGGTATTAAATGCAAAGGGTGGCATTTAATACCATTTATACCATAAATTTTATGGTAACCGATTACTCAAGTAATCACTTTTCATTAAGGTAATCGATCATCGATTATGGTAATCGATTACCGATTATGGTAATCGACTACGATTATGGTTAATGATAACCGATATAGAAATTGGGATTCTTCCCACTCCCTATCGGTTATCATTCACGATTAGAACCCCAATCGATTGGGGTTCTAATCGGCTAATGATAACCGATATAGAAATTGGGATTCTTCCCACTCCCTATCGGTTATCATTCATCGATTAGAACCCCAATCGATTGGGGTTCTAATCGGTTAATGATAACCGATTAGAAATTGGGAAGAATCCCCATTCCCTATCGGCTATCTTCCAAATTTGGGTTATCGATTATCATTAACCGATTTACAACCCCAATCGATTGGGGTTGAAATCGGTTAATGATAAACCGATAGGGAATTTGGATTCTTCCCAAAAATCTAAATCGGTTTATCATTAACCGATTAGAACCCCAATCGATTGGGGTTCTAATCGGTTAATGATAACCAATTAGAAATTGGGAAGAATCCCAATTTCTAATCGGTAATCGATTTAGATTTTGGGAAGAATCCCAATGTCTATATCGGTTATCTTCCCAATTTCGGTTATCGGTTATCGGTTGATTTTATTGTATTTTTGCAGTCGAAGATGCATACTTTGGATAGCTTTTTCCAACGTGGGACAATGGAAGATGAAGAGGTTGGTCCTTCAGAACGACCAACAACCGAGCCTGAGGAGAATGCGAGTTCACGGAAACGCGCAACGCGGTCGCCGATCGTGGAACAGTTCGAATATTTGTCTGAACGCACATGGGTGTGCATCATTTGTAAGGAGAAATATCCGAACACCAAGCAAGGGCAAGTCCAACGACCACCTGACGGCAGCACTTACCCTTTTTGGAATCACTACAAACGAGTACATCCGAGGATCCATGATTCCTTGAAGGGAATAGAGGATGTGAATCGCCAAAGCTATCTGGCAGGGGGTGCGGAAGGACGCATGGAGGTCCAGAAGCCGAAGAGGAGGGAGTTCAAGGGTTTCACGGCAGAGGAGACCAACAATGTGATCACGAGATTCGTTTGTGCCACGGACAGTCCGTGGTCTATTGTTGATCATGAGACATTTAGGGATATGTGGCGATATGCCACACAGAGGAACATCGATCCACCTACAGCGAAGGTTGCATGACATGAACTTTTATATATATATTTTATTACGAAAATTTTTAGAACTCATAATTTTCATTCCGTCTTTTTTCTTTAAATAGGTAATAAAGGCATGGGCGATCAAGATGCACGAAGGCATGAAGGAAGAAATCGCCAAGTACTTCCATGAAATTCGCTTCGTGTCGTTGACCGCCGATGCATGGACATCAGAGAATGGCTTAGGCCTTCTAGGTGTGACGGCCCACTGGGTGGATGGTACTTGGCAGTACCGTGAGACTGTTCTTGCGTTGCGCGAGCTCCCGGAGAAACATGATGGAGAAGGCATGGCTACCATTTTGTACGAGATCATCGTAGATTTTAAGTTAATGTCGAAGGTAGTACCATTTTTCCAATTAGATGACTACTTTATATGTTTGAAATAAAACAATTATTCCCTTTTTTGTAGGTTGTTGCTGTGACGACGGACAACGCGGTCAACAACAAAAAGATGATAAGGATACTTGCGGAGAAGATGCAGCATCAGAATAGATACTTCACTCCTCGACGTCAGGTCTTATGTTTTGCTCATATCCTTAACCTAGTTGTTCAAGCAGCCATGAAGACATTCGACGTTGAACCGGAGATAGCGGTGGCCGTGGCTGCTTCGGAGCAAGCTTCAGAGGACACTCCATTGATTCTCAATGTCGACATGTCCTCTGAGCCTGATCGTCGCAACGAGGATGTTCACTCTGATGATGATCAACCTGGCGCAGACGGCGACGCATCCGTCGATTGCGAAGATACTCAGCCTCCAGACTCCTATGATCCAGTCTTTCGGTATTCTCCACCCCCACTATCATCCTTGACCCTCGGGGCTACTGTGGAGAAGTTGAGGACAATTATCCGGGCAACTCGGACCGGCAGTCGACGCAGTCACGCAAGTATAAGGCCCGGTGTGTAAAGCGTAAGATGGAGAACACCGCCAGGTTGCCACTCGATTGCCAGACCAGATGGAGCAGCACCTATACGATGTTGGATGCCGCTATCGAGAAGCGGACAGTATTGGACAATGGGTGTGATGACTTCAAGAAGGCGGGGAAAGCGACGAAGTTATCGGATGAGGAGTGGAAACTCCTGGAGATTTTTCTGGAGATCATCGAACCATTCGCGATGGCGACGGCGAATGTCGAGAGTAGCAGAATACACCAGACCATTAGCGACGTGTTGACTATGGTGGAGGTACATAAATAACCCCATTTTTATTTCTTATAAACAATTTTTTATTACGATATGTTATCTTATTCTCCTACCTCATTTGTAGGTGCTCATGAAGCACTTGGCCGAGGTGGAGACGAGGCATCGAAGGTCAACGTTATTTAGAGGTGTCGAAAGTCTTGATTTCGAAGACCGATCGTCAGTGGCTGTCGCGTGCAAGCAAATGCGGCTGAAGTTTGAAGCATATCGGCTAGCGTTGATGGAGAACCAGGCAATCACTTCCGTTGTCATCTTGGATCCCATGAACAAAGGTAAGAACCTCCCAGAAAGAGTGAAGGCCAACACACTCAGGTATATCAGATCCCTCCTTCCCACCCCGGCTCCAGTGGCATCGAGTGATGGCCCCTCGTCGTCGAAACGTCTGAGGATGCATAAAGACAAGTGGTATGGTAGTCTTATCAGGCCATCAGAGACGCCGGAAAGCCAGTCGTATACACCAGAGGAGCAATTACAGGCATATTTGGGGGAACCGACAACGAAGGATGGAAGTTCGGTTATTTCTTGGTGGGCTCGCCAAGGGCGGGATTTCTATCCTGCACTTGCGCCGATTGTGCGCGAGTTCCTATCCATCAGTGCGACGAGTGCCCCTGCCGAACGTCTCTTCTCTGCCGCTCGTGCTGTCGTGAATTACAAGCGAAATCGGCTAACTGCTGAGAGCATCGAGACTTTGGTTACTGTGAAGTGCTGGATCAAGGGGCACAACACGGCATGGTACGATGCAGTCGTAGCTGAAGAGGTAGAAGTCGACGATTGACTTCTCCTTCGTTTGCTTGTATTGACTATTTTGTAATAGTTTCTTCTATTGTCTATTTTTGTAATTATCAATTGTTCTAGTGGTACTTAATGGTACCCTCAGTTGTTCTTATTGATCATCTAAATGGTACTTAATGGTACCCTGAATCGTTCTTATTGATCATCTAAATGGTACCCTTCATTGTACTTAATGGTTCTTATTGATCATCTAAATGGTACTTAATGGTACCCTGAATCGTTCTTATTGATCATCTAAATGGTACCCTTCATTGTACTTAATGGTTCTTATTGATCATCTAAATGGTACTTAATGGTACCCTCAATGGTTCTTATTGATCATCTAAATGGTACCCTCGATGGTACTTAATGGTTCTTATTGATCATCTAAATGGTACTTAATGGTACCCTCAATGGTTCTTATTGATCATCTAAATGGTACCCTCAATGGTACTTAATGGTTCTTATTGATCATCTAAATGGTACTTAATGGTACCCTCAATGGTTCTTATTGATAATCTAAATGGTACCCTCGATGGTACTTAATGGTTCTTATTGATCATCTAAATGGTACTTAATGGTACCCTCAATGGTTCTTATTGATCATCTAAATGGTACCCTTCAATTGCTCTTATCGATTATCTAAATGGTACTCTTAATGGTCCTTAATGGTTCTTATTGATTATCTAAATGGTATTCATAATGCTACTTAATTGTACCCTTAATGGCACCCATAATGAGTGCGCTTAATGATAGTCTTTAATGGTACTTAATGGTTTCTTTAATGGTTAATGATATTATTTTCTTATTGTTATGCTTAATGATAGTTATTAGCAAATATTTAGATTGTTACTCTTATAAAAACTAATTAGTAAGAAATATATTAACTTATAAGAAATATATTAGTAAGAAATATATTAACTTATAACTTATAAGTTATAAGATAGGAAAAAATCAACATTAACGGCAATCCGTTTTTTAAACGGCAATTCCGTTTTAAACGTTTTTCCGACAATTGTTGGAAAAACGGAATCGTTGCCGTTGTCGGATTTCCGACAACGGCAACTCCCTTTCCGACAACCGACAACGGCAACGGCAACCTGCACGATTGCCGTTGCTTCTCTACGGGTTGCCGGTTGCCATACGTTGTCGATTGCCGTTTCGACAACGTTGCCGGCAACGGCAACCGACAACGTGCAAAAACGGGCAAACCCTAATGCAAAGGGAAGGAGATCCTCTTTTTGTTAGCTCAACCTTTTATCTTTCTCAAGTTATACACCACTCTTGCATTTTCCTCGCACGCTTAAATTCACGCGACAAGTGATGGTGGGAAGATCGCAACGCATCAAGGCTACATTTGCTAGCTCACAAAACCAAGTGTAAGGAAATGAGATGCTGAGACGAAAATCATGGGATATCACTCGAAGTTGGGCACATGCAAGGTTTGGGCCATCCGATCAAAGGAACAAAAAGGATGCAAATCCAAAAATGCTCAAGGTCATATGATCAAGTGATTGTTTGCTTCCCTCGTGCTGGTCCAACTCTTCGCTCCCATCGCATGATGTCGGCAATATCAATTGGTTTTATTATGTTGAATCTAATTCCATCGAGTGCCAAAGATCTCAACACCGAGGTGCTAATGGGCTGACCCAATTAGACCAATGGATATCGTAATCGATCAACGATGGCTCTATAAAGTAACCATCACCAAACCAGAGTTTAGATATTTGTTTATATTCTTGTTGAAAATTGTTTAGATATTGGAGAACCCTAACAAACTAGGCACACTCATCATGTAGTTTTATAATAAATCGAGATAAAATTTTATCATATAATTCTGTAATTAGAATTTTGAAAATTTAACTTTTTTACTCATAATTTATTTGTCGTTTATCAGGAAAAAAAAGCAAAAAGATTTTATCCACGATTCTTTCCTTCATGACTCCCCACAACGAGGCCTCCGAGTTTCCCGCTCTTTTGAATTTTGAAAACCATCATCTTACTCGGAGAACATCCGTACTAATACGCTAGCTTTCTTTAGGCAAGCTTAACGAATGACACGCGCACACGTGGATTTCTTTAGCTTCTGTCGCACAGAACGACGCACCCGAAAGACGGTATATTTATCGTATCAAAAGCTCGAGATGTCCGAAGATCCAACTAGATATCCATTAAGAATCCGAAATAGGTAGGGCAATATAAATACTCTCTCCCTCTCTTCGGTTTTCTTCAAAATTTTTAGAAAGGCCGCGTTTAGCTGACGTTCAGAGTTCAGATCGCTCGGTTTCCAACTGACCGCAGAATCTCTCGAGAGTTTGCGATTGATTTCCTATTATATTGATGGGGAGAGCTAGGACGTCATCTAGGAAGAGGAAGGCCGAGTCTTCCGCTCCCAAGGACGGGGAGAGCGGAAGCAGCAGGTCTCCCGATGAGGCTTCCAAGGCTAAACGGCTGAAGACTCCGGCGCGCAAGGAATCCGAGGAGCCAGAATATTTTCCAGAAAAAAGAAATCTGGTAGCTAATATCCCGCTTTATTTTGGTTAATTTTTACGTGTTCTAATAGGCAATGCCGGTGGAAGCCTAGTTTTTTGGATAATTGGGCTCATTATCCTGTAAAATTTAAAGTGCTTCAAAATGTCTTGCATGTAGCTTAACGTAATATATAACTTACGACGAATTTGGATAATATAGCTTTAAAAGGTGCTCTGTGTTTTATCTTGATAATTTATGTAGTTTTCTCGCTAATATTCTAAGCTTATGTTGAAAATTTTCATTTAATAATCAATAGAGCTTATAGTGCGAATCTGCCATATAATGTTGATTTCTTTTCTTCAGGAGGATCTGTGGCAAGCTGCCTTCCCTGTTGGCACTGAGGTCTTCTGGAATCCCCTTGTTTATTTATGAAGTATTCGGCCTCTCGTTGTGGCTCTCTAATCGCGTTTTCTTCTTGATGTTTCCGAACGGCAGTGGCACAATCTAGACTCGCTGAAAGAGGTGGATTGGAGTTTCACTAATTTGGAGGTGATTTTCCCTCATTTTTACCTTGGCAAAATTTATAAAATGGAAACTCGCATGTGATTGTTTGTGAATTAAATTTTCTTTATAATGGTTATATTTTTCTCTTTAGGATGCATTTGAAGAGGGAGGCGAGCTTCATGGAAAAAATGTGTACCTTTTTGGGTGTACTGAACGTAAGACGAGACGTTAATGGATGTTTATTTTGATTATTACCTTCTGAGAACTATGTTCAGCTAAATAGACATTTTTATCAATCACAACTTTGTTTGTTTTTTGAAGTAGAGCTTGTAAAGCTTCTTATTAATTGTTTATGTCTTCTTGTTTTCTGTATTTTAGCCCAACTGTTGACAATAAATAGCGAACAGAAGGTTGCTTGCATCCCTGTTGTGGTGGCTGTAAGTGTAGACTTTCTCTCTGTACCCTCATCATTTATTTTCTTCTCTGTTAACTAGATAAACGCAATACCTTAGCCATCTGAAATGTTACACGAAGATACAGGAGTTAAATTGAAATTTAGTTCACATTGTTTGGGTTATTCACTTGTAATATGCTTCATTATTGTTTTCGTTAAATGTTGTGTACGTCAAAAACGAGAGAGACAGGGCATTGGGGAAGCGGGAAACCTCACTCCCGCCCCAGTAATTAGGGCAAAAATCTTAATCATTCATTCAAGACCAAAACATCAAAAGTAGAACTCCTCCTTCTATAAGTTTGGGGCAACAGTGATGCCTCTTAACCATTGGATTTCATCCAATCAATGAGTGAGAATAATGGTTCCTGTTAGGGAGAACAATTCTTAATTACAGGGTGACGGAGGAAAAGAAGTTAAGATAGACAGATGCAGAGAGAGACTGAAATAATCCACTGATAAATCGTATGTAGCTTATAATTAAATATGGGCAGAAATGATTAATGGGCCATCAGTCCATGATACAGTTTATAATGTTACATTGTTAAGGTCATTGACTCAAAGATACATCAAAGATAAAGTGACCAATAGATCCCAAATGTCTCAACATATTGCCAATACCTAATGCATGGTCTTCAATGTACATTATTCATTTGAGTTCTTCTTGCATGGAATTTCCAGAAAGTGATCACAATACACCTGAGCTCATCTAATACATGCATCAAAGAAAATAGTTTACATAGGACGATTTTAAAAAATAAGGTTAAAAAAATTCTATTTTAATGAAGGTTTCTCTTCTTTTTGTTCAGGTGGTGTCTTCGTTTCCTCCATCTGATAGAGTAGGCATCAAATCAATTCAAAGGATAGAAGAAGAAATTATACCAATGAAGGCTATGAAGCTGGCTTGGGTGCCTTATATTCCTCTAGAGAATAGGTCACCCTCCTAATTAGAAAGTTCCTTTGAAATATTGCTTCTCTGTTTTCCTCGTGACTGTTATTGAATTGTTAGTTATTTTACAGACAGAGTCAAGTAGATAGACTGCAGACGCAGATTTTTACTATGGGCTGCTCCCAAAGAAGGTATATATACTGGAAATAATCTCTTTGATTATTTTCAGAAATCTTCAAAAACTTTTGAACTGAAAATAAACTGAACTTAATTTGATATTGGCCTTTCTATCTAAGGTGCTTGTCCACTCAATCAAAGCTATATTTCAAGATTTTCTTAATTTAGAAATTGCATCGTCATCTTTTTTATAGTTTTTTTTTTGCTTTAAATAATGATTTCTCCACTTTCTACTCATAATTTGTGACTGAAATTTTTTATTGCCCTAGGTCTGCCTTGAAACACTTGAAGGAGGAACGTATTAAGCAATATGAATATTGCCTTCCATGTTAGTGCATTTTTCATCTCTTCCATTTGTTCCATGTGAATATTACTCTGTATCATCTGTTAATTAGTTGGATAATTCACTCTTTCACTGCAGATTTCTATAATCCTCTTAAGGCAGACGAGGATGAAGAGGATACAGTTGTTCCCATTATGTACCCTTTTGGAGCCCCCAGTGAGCTTTCGTTTCCAATTTAGGAGAAAGATGAGCAATTTATTTTATTTGAAAGATAGAATTTACTTATTTCGAATTATAATGACTAAATTCAAAAGAGCTGGAGGGTTTTTGATGTTTTCTGTTTTGGGTAGAACTCGTTGAGTTTTAATATTTTCCTATTTATTGTTTTTCTGCAGATTGTTCGCGATTTTGATTATGAGCTTGATGAGCTTGAGGTTGGATTACATTCATTGTTATCTCAAAACTTCTATGCTTACCAGTTTTCGAAGATTTTCCAATTCTGTTCTTGAAATGGAGTTTCATTATTGTTTGTTCTCTATCTCTAGGAGTTTGTTACTGGACTCATCACAGACGAAGTGTTGCCAGAAGACCAGAAGGATGCCTTCACGGTAAGCTCTTTCTCTCACTTCACTCTCCTTCATTCTCAGTCTCTTTCTTTCTCCACTCTCATCTCTCCCTCTCACTCATTCTTTCTCTCTTCATTCTCCTTCCTCTCTCAGCCTCTTTCTCTCCCTCTCTCTGCCCCCCCCCCTCTTTGCAAGTTTCTTTCTGTCATGTCTCTGTCTTTCTCCCCCCCTCTTCACATGTTTCTTTCTATCACGCCTCTCTCTTTCTCTCTCTTCTTTTCAATTTCTTCTCCCCCCTTTTCTCACTCATTTCCTCTCTCCCTCCCTTCACAGTTATCTATCTGTCACTCTGTTTTCTCTTTTATGTCTCTCCCTCTGGAAGTCTCTCTTTCTTCATGATCTTTTCACCCCACACTTTTTTCCTCTTTCACTTCTTTATCTCTGTGTCTTCCCTCCTCTCTTTCCACTCTTTTGTGAAGTTTTGATGCCCTCGCTCCAACTCACTTCTTCTCTCTCTCATATCTCTTTCCTTTCTCTCTACACTTTTACCTCCCACTCCTATTTCCCCGTTTCTTTATACTCTTATCTCTCTCTCCTCTGTCTCTTCTCCCTATCCCCTATCTTCTTTCTTTCTGTACTCATCTCTCTCTCTATCTACCAACTTACACTCTCTTCTCTCTACTCTTTTCTCTCCACTCATCTCTCTCTACTGACACAAACACTCTTCTCTCTTTCCCTTTCTCTCCACACTAATCTCCCTCTCCCAACACATAGACTGTCTTTCACAGTCTCGCTTTGTCTCTCTCTCCCCTTCTCTCCACGCTCTTCTCTGAACTCATGCTTCTTTTCTCTGCACTCATCTTTCTCTCTCTGTGCTCTCTTTTCTGAAATCTTGTCCTTTATCTCTGCATTCTTTTTCCCCTTCCTCACTCACTCTTCTCCGAATTCTGGTCCTTTTTCTTTTCACCTCTCTTTCTTGACCCTTCTCTGTACAGTCTTCTCTTAACTCCTGCCCCTTCTCTGTGCACTCTTGCCCTTTCCCTAAGCATGCTTTTCTTGCCCTTTCTCTCTGCGCTTCTCTCTGCATTCTTGTCATTCCTCTCTGCTTTCAATTTTAAACTCCACTCACTTCTCTGTGCTCTCTCTCTCTCTCACTCCCCCGCGACCTTTCTCTCTGTGCCCTTCTCCAAAATCTTCTATGAGTTCTTGCCTCTTGTCTTTGTATTACTCTCTCTCAGTCCCTATTTCTTTTTTCTAAGACCAAGTTTCTGAAACTTAAACCTCTGGTTCAGCAATTCGTGAAGGAACAGGTCAGAGAGAGAAAGAAGTCTCAGCGAGAGGTATGACAGAGTGTTGACTATCTCTCGTGCTTCATCAATCCCTGATTTTCATTCAATATGAAAATTTCCATGCATGAGTTTGATTCAGGCGCGGGAAGCTCGTCGCAAGGCCATAGAAGAGATGGATGCAGAGAAAAAAGCTGCATTTGAGAACATGAAGTTCTATAAGTTTTATCCTGTACAGACACCTGCCACTCCAGACATCAGCCAAGTGAAGGTGAGTCTTTGCTCTCAATTACTCTTGCGTTTTTCAAGCGAAGTTATGCTCATGTTTGCCGTTTTTCTGTTTGATGGTGTTGTCGATATTCTCTCTCCATTCTTTCTCTTTTCTCATCTCTTTCTTCAAATTTTCATGTGATCTCTTCTTTCCTTTCTCTTGCACTTAAAACATTTTCAAATGAGCTCTCTTTCTCCTCTCTCTCTCTCTCTCCCCTCCCCCCCAAAAAAAACTTTTCCATAGACCTCATTTCTGCCTTATCATTCTGTGAACCCGTTCTGCTCGAATTCCTTTCCTATCCACAATCTCTCTTCTCTTCGTCTTCATCTCTCTCTCTCTCCAATCTCTTTTATGTTATCTAATCTCAAGTTCGTTATGCAGTCGCCATTCATTAATAGATACTATGGAAAAGCTCATGCCGTGCTCTGATCTCCCAGTTCTTCCTCTGCTTCTGTTGTGCTCTCTTTCGCCCGAAGGCTTACATTTTTGGTAATTCTATCTTAGAGAGAGAAAGAGAGATGATGATTATGAATAATGCGGTCCTTTCTTTATAATCTGCCTTGAGTGCACTAGAATTTATACTTGATCTGTTTAAGCACACATCGAGTCACTCATTTATACCTAAAAAATAAACTAACTATTCTTCAATTATAATCAAAATAAGTATGATGGTGAATTTTAATAAATTCATATGTAATTGTGTTGACAACAATCGTAAAGGAAGCTAAAAATAGGTAAAATAAATAAATATAAAGGAAGATTTACCAAAAGTGATAGGAAATGAATCCAACGAATGAAACTATATATTGAACATGGTTGAAATGAGGAAGATGACGTAGAGAGAATTCTTTGTTATCATTAGAGATTCCTGTTACTAAAATTATTGAGAACTTAGAAAAAATACTATTCCTACTAAAAATAACGTTTTCTAAGTCTTTAATTCAAGGAGATTTGGTTATTAGGCATTACAAACATGACCTTATTTCACCAAATCAAAGGGTTGTTGATTCTGATTTTTCGACAGTGGCTATCAGGGCTCAAGTGATGAAATCCCTATGCATTTGAAGTCAATCAACGATAATTTGACATAAACTTGCACATAAATGTGGAAGAAATACAAAATCATCGTTAGAAATGTGAGAAGAATGAGTTTGGCTATGAACAAATCCTCATAAACCAAGCACGAGAGAAAAGGAGAAAAATGACAATATTTCTAGGGTTTTGCCTTAAATGGGACAATTGAGGCAACAACTGTCCAAATGGGCATGTAGGGCGAACCTCCTGCTGAATGCACCATGTGTCCCGACTAAAAATCCCAAAAAAAAGATCTTACGAAGCTGTTGAGAATGGTTTTCGGTTGTTAGATTGCGATTTTTTAGGGTGATGGATGGCCTGGATTGCCCTATCCAATGTGTGAATTGCTTGTTAGAAGATCACTTCTCACTTTTGATTGTGCCCATCATATGTTGATTTGAGGTACTAGATGCAACCATGTGACATGTCATTTTGTAGAGGAAATGGGGGGCTCCAAAGTGCTCACCAGATGTTGATCCAAGCATTAATATTTATCCATGTGTAAAAAACTATGGGTGTAGTCACGTCTTTTGAGTGATGAATAGGGAGCACCACAATCCCAACTTGACATAAGTGAAAATGGGAGGCTATAATCAAATCATGCCATCTAACATATCGTAGACCGGCACATCACTTGTAAAAAGGGTTGGACAATAGTCCCACATGGTAAGAATTGCATATTTTTTGGGCTATATAAACCCCAAGAATCAATGATATTGACATTGGGATATATATATGTATACCCCAAGAAGCATGGGCTAAATAATTGCCACCCAAATGTTGAATAAATGTCACGTTAGCACCACTTGAGCACTAACTCGTTGTACTATCTTGACGGCTGTCTACCACGTGGTGCACGTGCCATGTCAATTTCTGCAACCACCGTTTTTACCCTTTTTCTTTTCAAATTAAATTTCTAAAAAAATCCCCAAAATTCTGTAAAGGTCCCTAAACCTTGGAAATGAATATCTTCCAAAATATAATTTTTTTATCCTCCAATTTTTTTTTTCATGTGATCATGAACTTAATCTTCTATATTTCTTTGACTTTTAATTTCTAAATGGTAAAGAGAATGAAAGGGATTTCCACAAATATCAAATCACCTCATTCTTCTCTTAATTCTTCAAAATTCAATCTTCTTGAGCTCGATCAGTAAATAAAGTATTTGGTCTTAGAAAAGGTTAATCTCATTGCTTATATATAATTTTCCTTAAAAGGTGTATTTTGAGAACTTGATTTAAATGACGCGAGATTCGTGAAAATACAAAAAAAACATGATAATATGTGTTGTAATGACATTAATTATGCTTTAAAACCACTTAAAATTATATGTGGTGGCATCTAATACTCGATAGGCTCTCAAAATATCAAACCTAGTTGAAGAAAATCAATTGACCATTCAAAACTTTGACCTTCCAAATAAGTATTAATCCAATCAACTAGTATTGATTAAAATCCATACTTACGGGGTTTATTAAAAGAGTTTTCAAAGATGTTCAAATGTCCAACATCGAAAGATATCTAGACTATCGTCGAACAATTGGATCTACTTATCAAAGCTCTTCACCAAGAGAGAAAGAAAAGAAAGGACAGAGCTTCCACAAGGCTTATACATACATCTTAAGATGTGGTAATAGACAATTTATATCAGTAAATATATGATTATTAATGCAAGTTAAGGCATAAAACATTCCATTCTTCTGTATGTTATTATATTTTGAGTGTATATCGATCATTCTATGTAATTTCAAATTATAATATCAAAATGTATTATTTTAGAGATAATCATGCATAATTGAAGAATATACTTTTCAGTAGATTATTCTCATATTTATTTGAGATTATAATTAATTTTTAAATACATTTATTTTCCTAGTTTTTGGAAAAAATATTTTTATATACAAATTTATTTTCTCGTTATTTATTAAATTTTATTTTTAAGAATGATAAATATTTTAATTTTTGATCAAACAAAAAAGGATTAAAAAGGATTTGTATATTGAAATTTATAAATTTGCTAATTATTAGGGATTTTTGGGTAGTTTTTCTGAATTTTTTAGATTTATTTTGAATTTATTTAAATTGAAAAACAAAAAAATTAATTTTTATTTATGCGTTGATGTGGCATATGACGTGGTGAGCTCTTACGTGTCGATATGTGGCGACATGTGTGTGTGACATGTGGCACACATGCATGCATCAGTAGCATGTGTCATTAGTGGTTAAGAACCCCGTTTGGGGCATGGGCTAATCACATAAGACCACACACCTTATATATATGTCATTTCACTTTCATTTTGTCCATGTGGGTCTATTTTTGTTTTTATCTCTTCGCAAGTGTCGTGGCGCGATACGAAACATCCGATTCGTGGAGTTAATCGCATCTATTGAATTTCACTTACTCAAAGGGGTACGTGACATCATCTGAGTGAACGACAATTTCGTTTATTAAATGTATCAATCCGAGCCGTTCATCGAGGAGTTGTAAACGACCAAGATTTCAAGAGCCATTTGGAATCTCAAATGTTGATTCATAATCGGACGGATGAGATTTTGCAAACGCCTCTCTTTACGCTATCATGTAACACGATCCTAATGCTCTGATGCTCGTGACTTAACAAAAAAATTTTGTCTCTTCGGATTCCATCACAACCATTGATCTTATCAATGCAAAGATTCAACGGTCACGGCCAATTTCAGAATATTATAGATTCTCTCTCTTCGACAGAAAATGTATTATCAAATGTTTTGAGTAATTGAACAATTTAGACATCTCATTTCCTCTCCTAAACTCATTTCTGTGTCCAAGGAGTGTTTGAAAGTGAGATTTTGTAGAGAGAATCAAGAAAATTCATCTCATGAACACTGAATTTTTGTTTTTCAAAATGCAGAATGAAAAGCTTTGATTCGGCGCTGAATTGGATCATTTCGAGCGTGATTTCGGGTTAGGTTATGTGTTTTCTCCCTAATCTTTCTTCTTATAATGTCATATTTCAATTTCGAATATTAGATTAGTCGAATTTTATAAAATTTCTCTGTTTTCTCTCTCTCCACGCAATCGATTTTTCTACCTTGATTTTGCTCCTTTATTTTTTCCATGAATACTAATCCACATCAAGTGCTTTTTGATTCCGAGGATTCGTCATGGAGTCTTCTTTCCAAATTGACTAAAATCCCTAATTTTCACCTCAATTTATGATGCGGTTAAATTAAATTTGAAGAACACCTAAAAAATTCCCCTATTTCTCTGTTGATTCGACCCTTATTCACCATTATACTAATCAATTATTGATTACAACTTTAAATTAGTGAGTTTGGTAATTCTATTGACATGCATTTGTATATTTTTAATGACTGCATAAAAATGTGTCATCATTCTCCCTTATTGGGTATATGAACTTTTAACAAAAACCCTGATAATTACGTCTATATTTATCAACATCATAGGCCTTATGTGTGTGACTCTTTAGGTTTATATATCTCACCATTTAATAAATCCATTGACCAAATAATTCCTTATTTTTCAATCATATTAATTATCTATATCAACATATAGGTTAATTAACTAATTGATTATCAATTTAACCCAATCGAAAAGTTGAGTTGCTAGCCTATTAGTTGTCAAGAAATACCATGTTCTCGAGGAGATATGGAGTGTATCATAACTCTCGTATGGAACCTTCCCGTCATAAGTTACCATGTATGTATAATCATTCATTTATGCAAGACTCAAGAATGACATAGGGTTTATTTAGCTGTCAAACCCTAATCGGTCACTCAAGTTTGTACTGATGTGTATACAAAATTATTGAGAACTCCTTTGATATTTTTCACTAACTTGGAAAAATATGTCATCATATCTCATTCCTCAAGTCAATCTCCTCAAATACCAAAAGCAGACGATCCAATCTTGACCACACAATCATCTTCGAGGACTTCAGATCATATCCAATATATGAGGTTTTTTATATCTTTGGCCATGGATTGGTAAGTCATAATCAAAACACAATCATCCATCCATAAGATATCTTTGGTGTCTTTATTCAAAGGATTAAATACACAATTAAGACATGAATCAACTTGATTGGTAGTTAGGTATAATATCATTCAGGGATTCATACGGATCAATTCAGTAAATTATTTCTCCAAAGAGTACCCATTATCTATCATTTGTGTCTCCACATTGATGGATACATGATCAACGATACTCATCATATGATTCAGATCATACAGTGCAATTATTTCATGATAATTTGATTTCCTTCTCAAATATCCTATAAATAAGAATGTTTAGAACATATATTTAAAGACTAGTGATCACTATATTATGATCTCATCATAATTCATTTAGTCATTGCATATGCTCATGAACTTCATTAACAACATCATTCGAGAGTGACAATTAATAAATTTTATTTCAATGAACATAACGAGATATGTGGAATTATCATTAGCTTATAGGCTACATTATATCTATCAAGTAATATCATCTCAAAGAGTAACACACGTGTCATGCCTAAGATATGTAGGTGTTTCTACTCTTCAACTCCATTTTTTTGAGATGTGTGAGGTCAAATTGTTTGATGAAGAATGTCACGTGCCTTGCAATTCTCTTTTTTTTTTTTTGTACAAACTGGAGAGCATTGTCAGTCCAAAGAACTTTGGGTACAATAAAATACTATGTAAAAACCTCATACAAGAACTTTGGTGCAATCTTTGAGAAGGTAGACCCACGAGACGCAAGAATAATTGTCAATAAGAACAAGGTAGTGCTGAAAACCAAGAAAAAATAGTAGTCACAATGGTCCCCATGAATCACAATGAACTAAATCAAAAGCTAGTTTACTTAGAATGAAATCTAAATGACAATAAGTGGATTGAAAATATTTTGCCATTTCATATGACTTGCACCATAGAGATTCAAGTGAACACCATGGAAGGGCTTGGAAAATTTTAGAAATACACAAGTGCCCAAGGCGATGATGCCTTTCAAGGGAAGATGAGTCGTGTGAAAGAAGACAAGATAAATTGAGAGAAGGAGAATAAAAAAAAGTTCACAAAGCCCCTGTATAGTCTCACGCTCCAAAGCAATCCTCATACTTGTTCACAAATCTTGAAAGATGCAATGATAAGGAAAAAAATTAGCACGATAGAAGAGTTTCTAACAGTAATGAAAAAGATATTAATGGGAAAGTTCGTAACGTAAAGAACATTAGATGAGGAGAGGGAAGATGTAGGATTTGTCACCCCTTTCTCGATGATAGGACAAGTATGACCATCGCTAATAAAGACAATTGCAAGGTTAGGCAATTGGTGAAGACAATAAAGAAGGGAGGAATTACATGACTGATGAATATTATGCGGCCTGTAAGCCAATCACAATTTCATCTTTCATTTGTATTCATTGAAATAAACTTTTATTCATTGTCATTAGTATATGATGTTTGTAATCAAGTTCATGAACCTGTGCAATGATCAAGTGAATTATGATGAGATCATAATACAGTAATTGATGGTCTTTAAACATATGTTCTAAATATTCATATTCGTGGGATATTCAAGAAGTACATCAAATTATCCGGAAAGAATATGACTATCTGATCTGACTAATGTGATGAGTATGGTTGATCCTGTGGCCATCGATGTTGAGACACCAAGGATAGATAGTGGGTACTCTTTGGAGAAAGAGTTCACCGAATTGATCTATGAATCCTTGAATGGGATTATGCCAGGCTATCAATCTAGTTGATTCATGTCACGGTTGTGTACGTGATCCTTTGACATGAGACACCAAAGACATATTGTGGATGAGTGATCATGTTTTAACTATGACTTACAAATCCCTAACCATGGGATCTCTGAAACTTCATAGATTGGATACAACATAAAGTCCTCGAAAGTAATTGAGTGGTTAAGATGGGATCATCCGCCCTTAGTATATGAGAAGATCGACTCAAGCAATGAGATGCGGTTAAATCTTTGGCCAAGGTAGTGAAAATATTAGATAAGTTGTTCTCGATGGTTTCCTACTCGCATCAATACTAAATTGAGTGACCAATTAATGTTTGACAATTAACCATACCCTAAGTCATTCATGAGTCTTGAGCGGATGAAAGATTAAATATATACGATTACCAATGATGGTAAGGTTCGATGAAAGAGTTCTACTATACTCCATATCTCAGAGCACGTGGTGTAGCTTGGTACCCACCGGGTTGGGGACTCAACTTGTCAATTGGGTTAAATCGATTTTTAGTCAATTAATCTATATGTTGATATACTTAATTGATAAGGAAGACTAATAAGTTTTATTGGGTTAATATAGTCATCAACTTGTGAGATATATAGACCTAGAGGGTCACACAGATAAGGTCAATCAACGTCGGTGGATATAGACATAACAATAAGGATTTTTATGAAAATTTTATATTCTTAAAGTTTATAAATAGGGGGAGTACGACCATAATAGAGGTGCCCTTAAAAGCCTAGTAGAAATTCTCTCATCTTTTATCTTCCTCTCATGGTGACGAGTGTTCAAGAGGAGATTCGATTGTCTAGTGGATACCGCTAGAGGCCAGATGCTTGAACGATTAAAGAAATCTTTCAAACAATCCCTGTAAGTGTGAATTTTATTATATTCTAGATGATAGGGTCATCTAGAATGGATGATGGGATCATCTATTATTGGTGCTTTACATTTTTTGAATGTTTTGATTTAACATCTTTTGTTGCAATCATTTTTGTTGGTAAAAAACTTGGAGAGCTTTTCAAGCCTCATATCCCAGCACTGGAAAGTGGGCAGATGCCATGAGTCAATAATCCATGACCTAGACAAGGAAGCTAAAAAAGGTGTTAGTTGAATCAAAGGTAGAGGCTTGGTGTGAAGTGCGAATGAGTTGTGTCTGCTCACTCCCATGCATAAGTCAATCACACTTCTCACGAGAGATAGAAAGTAATAATAGAGGGTTCTGCAAGAGGCATTGTGGGTGGTGTCAGCAAAAGGGAAGGCATAGGGGTGGTCACCATCTTAGTCTCTGTATGTGAAGGGGCTTCCCAAACTTTTGCCGATGCTTTTTGAAATGATGTCTAATTTTGCCACAATGCTTGTAAGGCAGGTAATATTGGCCATCTCACATGTGTCCTCGGCTCTAATCATGGCCACAACCATGGGAATATCCATTAGTGCCATCTCCCTAGTTGGTGTTGATTGATATTATGTGGCATATAAGTCAATCACACTTCCATATATCTCATTATGTTCATTGAAATAAAATTTATTCATCGTCACTCTCGAATGAGGGTTGTAATGAAGTCTATGAGCATATTTAACGACTAAATGAATTACTATGAGATCATAATATAATGATCACTAGTCTTTATACATATGTTCTAAAAATTCCTTATTCGTGGATATTCGAGAAGGACATCGATTATCATGAAATAATTATATTGTATGATCTGACTCATATGATGAGTATTGTTGATCCTGTAGCCATAGGTGTGGAGACACAAAGGATAGATAGTGGGTACTCTTTGGAGAAAGAGTTTACTGAATTGATTCATATGAATCTTTGAATGATATTATTCCTAACTGTCAATCAAGTTTATGGAAAATGGAAAGAGATAATAATATTGATTAAGGAAAAGAAGAGAGGAGAAGAGAGACATATAGGGGAAAGGAGAGAGAGTAAAAAATCTAGAATTACAAAAGTACCATTATGGGCCATATACACTCTGAATGTTGATTCATGTCACAATTGTGTATGTGGTCCTTTGAATTGAGACATGATGACATGCAATCTTAACACACAAAAACATGATTATTAATGCAAATTAAGGCATAAAACATTCCATTTATATGCATGTTATCATACTTTGAGTGCATTTCTATCATTTCATGCAATTTTAAGTTATAATCTCAAAATGCACTAAATTAGGGATAATTATGCATAATTAAGAATATATTTTATAATAGATTATTCCCATCTAAATTTGAGATTATAATTAGGTTTTAATGTTAAATAATAAGAGAAAATGTTTATATACACTCCCTTATTTTTTTTCTAAGTTTTGTTTTTCAAAGAAGAAATGAGTGTATTTTTGATATAATAATTTATTATCTTGTTATTTAAATATTTTGACTGTTTATAATGATAGATAATTAAATTTATGATCCAATGAAAAAATCTAGATTAATTCAGAGTTGTATTTTGAAATTTATGCAATTCTAATTTTTGGGGATTTTTCTAGAATTTTTCTTGAATTTAATTCGATTTATTTCGAATTAAATTGAATAAAAATATTTTTTTTATTGTGTGCTGATGTGGCATCTGACGTGGAGGGAATAAAATAGCCGCGCCACGTCGCGATCTACGAGACTACCACGTGTCGCACACGTGTACATGTGTGCATGTGTGCGGATGCGTCTGTGTGCACGGGTGTGCGCGTATGTGAATAAGGAGGGAGCATCCTGATGAGGATTTAAGCTAATTCCTTATTTACGCATTACTTATATACGCGTGTATTCCTTTGATTTTTCACCATGTGGGACTATTTGTTTTTGGTTTTTACGCGTAGGTGACATGGCGACATACGGAGCGTTCGATCAAGTGTTAAAATTAAACCGTCGATTGTCACTTAAGTGAAGGGGTACGCGGCGCGTTGTAATTGGATGACGATTCGTATTTCAAAACATTTAATCTCAGCCGTTCATCAAGGGAGTTATAACGACTGAGATTAAACGGATCCGATGGACTTCTGTGGACACGTGGAGATATCTCAGACGTTCGATGAGGATTGAACGGAAGGCATTACGCGACGAATCAACTTCACGTAATCACGAGGCTTCATCTTGTGCGTCCATCCGCGATCCAAGGGCCAAGATTTAACCATAACGGTTTGCCCTCATGCGTTTAATCTAGACTATTGATCGAAGATTAAAACGTCCCATCCAACGGTTAAGCCTAAATTGCCTATAAATTAAGATGTTCTTCGAATTTGTAATGCATTCTTGGATGATTTCGCTCAATTGATCTATCTATACACCTCCATCCTTGAATCTCTTGCTTCTAATCGCTTCTAGACTCATTTCCGCGTCCACGGAGTGATTGAAAGTGAGATTTCGTCGATTGATTAGGAGAATTTCGCCTCTTGAACACCGACGATCATTTTCGAAATTGCGGAATGAAAAACCTTGAATCTAACGATTTATTCGATCATTTCGATCGCTATCTCTGGTTAGATTACGTGTTTTCCTCCTAATCTTTCTTCATGTATCATTAATTTGTAATTTAGGATAGTTAATTTAGTTAATTTCATCTTTAATTTAGTATTTTTCGTTAAATCGCGTTCGGAAATTTCTTTCTAATTCGCTCATCGATTGCTCTGCGAATACTGATCCAAATCGAGTGTTTTTTTATTCAGTGGATTCGTCTTTGAGTTATTTTTCAAAATCTACTATTTTCCCTAATTTTTATCACCAATTCATCATACGATTTAATCGAATTTCAAAAGATATCTCAAAAATCCCTTATTTCTCCGTGGATTCGACCCTTATTTACAAATATACTATTCAATTCTTGATTAAATCATAAAATTGGTGAGTTTGGATTTATTGTTGACATGAATCAGTGTGCAATTAACGACCGCATCGATTCGGTTCGTCAAGACACCAAAGACATTTTATAGATGAATGATCGTGTTTTAATTATGACTTACAAATCCCTGACCATAAGATCTTTAAACCTCATTTATTGGATAGGACATGAAGTTCTCAAAGATGATTATGTGGTCAAGATGGGTTTGTCTACCTTTGGTATTTGAGAAGATTGACTCATGAAATGAAATGCAATGAAATCCTATGCCAAGATAGTGAAAATATCAAAGGAGTTCCCAATGATTTCATATATACATCAGATTACAACAAGAAGGGGAATACATGAGTTTATATAGAATAAGAGAGGAAGGATGGGCCCTAAATGGGCTGCCCAAATGGACTTGATAATATCTTAGAACAACATAGAAATGTCCATAGTAATTTTATTTATAGATATTGGTTGTGTTATTCATCAGTGACGTGACAAATTAAACCTTATCAATTGAAAACATAAACATGGTTTTTTCTAGAAGCAAAGAAATTGATTTCATTACTTAATTTTTTAGTATATAAAAATGCACATAAAATTTTCTTATTTTTGGTTGAGAAAATGATAGCTCTAATCATTTAAACATATTGAACATGCCTTGGTAAAACTTAATAAGGAACAATAAAGCTTTCAATTGTTTTATTTGATATATTGTTCTTAAGCATGGCAATTTGGCATAACTCCTTGCAACATTTTGGGTCTTATGGACAAATATTCAAGGTTATGAGGCTGATGCGTTAGACTAGCGAAGAACATTTACAAGTCATGATATGGTCGATACTCCAACCATTGATTGCCGTCATATTATCAATCAATTGAATCAGTCACATCGTCTACGAGATTGATCGATGGGCGAAAAGGCCAAGCTCTCTCCTCTCCCTTTTATTCATTATTTTGGCATTCTTTTGTATAATCTTTTGTGCAATTCTTCCTCTCCAAATTCCACAATCTTTTGTAAACCGTCCCCGTATAAGTTTGTTGAGTGATAATAGGCTACTAATGTTTAAACCATATCTCTTCACTCTACTGGGCTCATCTAATACCTTCATTTTGGGCTGTAGAAAGTACAATATAGGCCCAAAAGTTGAGATGATCCCTTAAAGCCCAAAAGTACAATATAGGCTGTATTGGGCTCATTCAAATAACTCCATTTTGAACCAGTAGAATGAGGCCCAAACAAAAGAAGGCTTTTTTCTGCTGCAGAAGGTACCAATCAATTTCGGTTGACTTGGACGATGGGCTCGTTGGAAGGGACCATAGCGGAAAACGGCGGCGCCGCGGAGGCCGCGATCTCCAACGGAAAGGAGGCGCCGGTGAACCGGAGCTCTACGGAGATTCGCCAGTCGGACGGCCCAGCGACGACGGGGGACTGCGGAGTGACCACGAGGAGAGGCAGATCCAGTGCCACGCTGGAGGTGGGAACTAGAGTGATGTGCCGGTGGAGGGATGGGAAATTCCATCCCGTTAAGGTCATCGAGCGCCGCAAGTTGCCTGCGACGTTTTCTTGCGGGGGGATTGGGCATGATTACGAGTATTACGTTCACTACACTGAATGTGAGATTTCGTTCGTTGGAAAATTTAGGGTTTCTTGGGCGTTCTTATGCTTTATAAAAGTGATTTAATAGATAGTGCTGGGTTCAGGTGTTATTCTTGGTTTTTAGGGTTTAATTGGAGGGTTTAATTTTTATTCTATTCACTGCACCGAGTATGAGTTTTCGTCCTCTGGAAATTAGGGGTTTTTGGTATTCTTTTGTTGAAACTTGATTGACGGTATTACGGAGTTGGCGTGTCATTTATCGTTAGCTAGCATTTTAAGTGGTGGGATTATTTTTACTAGCGGTTCTGATTTCTACACTACGATATTTCTCCACTGATCATTTTATTCTGGAAAGATTAGGTTTTTTTGGAGTTTTATGATGGATTGTGATCTGTGCTTGTTTTTGTTAGTATGGGGTCGAGGTATCGTTTCTGGGTAGCTTGGGTTTTATTTGTAGAGATTGGTCTTTTTTTGTAAACTGACATATTCTCAATTGGGTCATTTACTGTATCTTTTATTTAAAAAAATCTATTTTTTTAGTTAACCGGAGGCTCGATGAGTGGGTTAAGGTCGATCAACTGGATCTCGATACAGTGGAGAAAGATGTTGATGAGAAAGTGGAAGATAAGGTAGGATCACCACTCAAGCGATGATATATTTATTCTTTTGATTATCACCAGGAACAATATCCAACGTTGAGTTTGGTTGAAAATTTTGGTATAGTACTCAAGCAGAACTTATGTCTTTATGGCAGGCTACGAGCTTGAAAATGACTCGTCATCAGAAAAGGAAAATCGATGAAACACACGTGGAGGTATTCATGTTGTTGAGCTTCCACTATGTCTTTATTTTATTTCATTTTTAATTTCTAGCATTATTGAGAAATACATCAATATGAGGGGTTGAAGTTCGTGCATTGCAGTGAATGAATTTCCATTATTCACATTCTCAAATGCCAACATCTGATAATTGTAACGATCCACAGTATTAAGGCTAACCGTTTGTGATAAACTGACTTTCATTAAGATTGGGCAATTTGATCACATCATCTGATTCTGATTAGCAATATAAGCTGATCAGAATTGCGCTTACCGTGATTGGTTGACTAATCCTGGTTCTCTCCCCCCTTCACTCTCCCCTTTTTTCTCCTTCCCTCTCCATCTCTCTCTCTCTCTCTCTCTCTAAATAGTCCTGACTACCTCTCCCTTTCTCAGTTTTTTCCCTCCTTTCACTTTCTCTCTATCTCTTGCTCTCATTGTCTTACTCTCTTCCTCCCAATCCGTGCATTCTCTATTCTCATTTTCATTTCTCTGTGCTCACTCTCCCTTCCTCACTATGGTTGCGCAAAGGCTGAAGACTGTAGAACCCTAAAAAGAGTGAGAGAAAGGAGAGAAATACAGGTAGGGAAAACTAGGCTTTGCTATCAGAGTGCAGATAACTGTGGTCCTTATATGCTATCAGATGTCCATGCTATTAGGGAAAAATCTAATCATGGCGATTGTTGGTTTGATGAGCACATGATTGTCGATTACCGACCTAGAGAGAGAGAATGGGAGAGATAGATATAGAGGTGAAGCAAGTTGGATAACCAGTGAGTAGGCGGTATTGGGTGACAGTGGATGATGCAGTGCAGTGGCAAGAGGCGACAACATTGTTGCCCAAAAAATTGCTTATTACCAACAGGTATATTGGAAGCGGTCTCTCTCTGTGTGTGGATTCTGATTTCTGGGTCTCCCTACATATCCAAAGGTGCAGACCAAAATTTCCTGAGGCTTACAAAGAGGCCAGCTGACATTTGTAAATTTGCTTATGAGAATGTTTGCGGTGTATATGATTGTATCGGGTTTGTGTATATGAGAATGTTGATATTTTACTTGCATTGTTGATGGATTCCGATGCAAAAAGAGATAAAAGCCCATGATACAGTACTGAACTAGTACAGTACAGTGCTGTTCTAATAGAAGAAACTAACAGTGGACATTCTCCTCGCCAAAATTCTTCCGTAGAGAACCACCAAGAATGTCTTCTATGTGAACAGCGGACATTCTCCGAACCAAGATTCTTCTAGATGCGTTTTGATCTCTTTCTTTCTCTTATTTATTGTGTTTGTCTGGTCCTGACTTCGTAGGCATCATACGACCTGTCCCCCAACATTAGGGCAGGTGACATGTAGTCATTGGAGCTCATTCTCCAACCTTCACTTACTCTCAGCTTCCTTTGTACTTTTTTTTGCCACCTGGCGTTCACTTTCTTTTTTCTTCTTGTGCATGTGAGTTGCAGAGTTGTTTCTTTTTAAAGATCATTGTTTTTCTTTTAGCCAGGGCCATGAAGAATTGGATGCAGCAAGTCTCAGAGAGCACGAAGAGTTCACGAAAGTGAAAAATATAGCCACAATAGAACTCGGAAGATACGAGATAGAGACGTGGTATTTCTCTCCGTTCCCTCCAGAATATAATGAATGTGTGAAGCTGTTCTTCTGCGAGTTCTGCCTTAGTTTCATGAAGCGTAAGGAGCAGCTCCAGAGGCATATGGTGAGTCTCTTTCAAAGTTAAGAAATCACAATCATAATCATTTTTAACCTCTTTAAAAAAAAATCATAATCAATCACTTTCATTTTTTGGGATGTCTATAGATTTTGATCCATTCATTACTTGGCTGCCGCTCTTAATTATATAACACTGTGATTGGTGGATGATCATGATGATCATGATCTCTTAGTCCCACCTTATTACAGCCAAGCAGGCATCTGATAGCTGCTTAAACGAGGTGGTCAGTCCATTTAACTGTTTGGGCCAATTAAATCCCCACTTTTGCACCTTGGGCGAGCAAGTGGCTTGAGCTCTGCTCATTGAGGGCCGTAGTGGCAATCGTCCTTAAGCATTTTTCGTATCACACGTTCCCTATCTCCCTTTCCTCTGAAATATTTTGTAGTGAGAATTAAGAAATCTTCATTGTCGTAGTCTCTCGCTCACGTCGAAAACTTTTTCTAATTTGAATCGAGGCACTTGGTAACCCTCTGTAAAAAAATTAATGATTTGCGTTCTCTGATCTGGTCATCGGATCTGTCTTCAGACAGATCCGATGACCCAGATCGAATCTTCCTCAATCTTATCTCATCTGATCATCTTCTCACGATTAGTAATCAACCAGTTTTCCCGACGCATTGATTTTTGAATCCTAGTCCAATTTTATACAAGCATTTTTTTTCTATTGCTTGCATCTTTTACCTGAAAATCATGACGATTTAATTTGTCAACTATTCTTTCGCAGAGGAAATGCGACCTCAAGCATCCCCCAGGTGACGAAATCTACCGTTCTGGCACTCTGTCCATGTTTGAGGTGAAAATATTATTTTCGGAATCTATGGCCTTTTTAAAAGCGCCCATTAATTTGATAATTTTGACCTTGAAACAGGTTGATGGAAAGAAGAATAAAGTATACGGGCCAGAATCTTTGCTACTTGGCAAAAACTTTTTCTTGATCACAAGACACTTTTACTATGACGTTGACTTATTTCTCTTCTATGTTCTTTGCGAGTGTGACGATCGTGGCTGTCACATGGTTGGTTACTTCTCTAAGGTGAGCATTTAATCAATTCTCGACCAGAAATTATTTTGTAATTTCACTTCAATTATTGGTTCTGTAATTCCCTGAAGGAAAAACACTCCGAGGAATCTTATAATCTGGCTTGTATTCTCACTCTACCTCCTTACCAGAGAAAAGGATACGGGAAATTTCTCATCGCATTTTGTAAGTCTCTCTCTCTCTCTCTTGCTCTGTTGTCTTCAGTCTGTTCTAAGCGTTTGGCTCTCCAAGATAGTGTAAGAAGGGAATTCACAGAAACTATAGAAAACTACTTAGTTGAAGACATTTTTTTAAAAAGGAGTTAATTTTTAGGAACGAAGGAATTGATTTTTTTTAAAAAAAGAGTTGACTTTTAGGAAAAAAATTAGACACAGATGGTCGCAGGGTACTTATTTTGATCACAATTTTTTGATATGTTTATTTTTGGTGCCGTTGACTGTTTGTGGCGTTGACCAGCTTATGAGCTGTCGAAGAAAGAAGGGAAAGTGGGCACCCCTGAGAGGCCTCTCTCTGACCTAGGGCTGCTGAGCTACCGGGGTTACTGGACAAGAGTCCTTCTCGACATTCTGAAGAAGCACAAGAGCAACATCTCCATCAAGGTTGACTCTTTTTTTATACTCTTAAGGTCAACCCGCAAGAACTGACTAAGTAAAGTCAACCCTCATATTTCTTTGCAACCAGGAACTGAGCGACATGACGGCGATAAAAGCGGACGATATACTGAGCACTCTCCAGAGCCTGGATCTGATTCAGTACAGGAAAGGGCAGCACGCCATCTGCGCTGACCCCAAAGTTCTTGATCGGCATCTAAAGGCGGCGGGTCGCGGGGGCCTGGAAGTTGACGTCAGCAAGCTCATCTGGACTCCTTTCAAGGAGCAGGGTTGACTCTCTCTCTCTCTCTCTCTCAACTTCTGGTCTCTGTATATATGTCCTCTACTCTCACTGGGGTTTTATCCAAATCTGATGCGTTGACCTCCGTTTACCGTCAGTTGACCTTTTCCTTTTTGAGTTGGTAAACCTCTATCGTGTCCCCTGTCCTGTAAGGATGGAATATTTGACCGAGGAGAGAGAAAGCGGAGGATAGCCGAGGTATGGCAGAGAAGGGAAAAGAGGTTTGCACTGACAGCTGGAGCCTAGAGAGAGAGAGCTGAAAGTTGGTATACCTCTACAGACTACTGTGGTCCTTTTGAGGAAGAGAGAGAAAAGAGAGAGAAAGATAGCGCTGCAGAATGGTTGTTAGTTTTTAGAGAGAGAGAGACAGAGCAGACTGCTGGAGAGAGGGAGAAGGGGATATGACGACTGAAGGGTGACTTCGGCTGTTTGGCCCGACAGATCATTAGACAGAAGGAGAGCGAAGGAGAAGGAAAAGGTAGAGAGAGAGAGAGAGATCTGTTAGTCTGGACAGTCTGGCAGCGGCCCCAGCGTTGGGAAAGAGGCCTTTTTTGTGCTTTGACTAACTCCGTCAGTTGACTTGACGGAACGTTACCTCTGCAGATGACGTTGAATCTCTCTCTCTCTCTCTTAGTTTTTTCATTAAGAGAGAGAGAAGGTGATAATTGTCTGCAGCTGGCAGGCCCAGTCGCTCTTCCCAATCCACTAGATTACAAATGAACGTCGCAGGGACGCGCCACCTTCTCTCTCTCTCTCCTCATTAAAATCATTCGATTCTACTTTCTCCCTCCTCTTCCTGTCGAGCGAGTTCAACGGTTCAACCTTCGCCACCGCAGTGAAAGCCCTGAGATCGTCCCAACGGCCGCCGGACTTGAATTCTCTTGGATCTATCCTCGCCATGAATGAGGACACCCAGAGCTACTCTCTTTCTCTCTCTAGCCGAGAACAATCCGCTGGCACACAACAGTTGCCATCTGCAGCCAATAATCAATCTCTTTCTCTCTCTTCCACACATTCTTCTTTCTCTTATCTATCATTAGATAAATAGAAATTGTTTATTTTCTTATTTATTTATTTATTTTCTGATGTTTAAAGATTATCTGAGCCGATTTTTTAAAGAAGAAAATGAAAAAAGAATTAACGCGTGCCGGCCGGGATCGGTAGAGGACAAGAGACGGTAGCATCTCCGGTGACGCACGTGGTCTCGATTGCGATCACGTGCCCCCTGACGATGTAGACCCCCGAAGCCCAATCCACACCCTTCAATCACTCGCGGACGGCTCAGATGCATGCCAACCCTTTGATTTTCCTTATTTTTATTTATTTCTTTATTTCTTCTGTCCTTTACAGCCTTACAGGGTATTTTTTCTCTGTCTATCTTCAGTCAAGTCTAGAGAGCAAAACTGAAACCCTAGATTTTTCCCATACGCTCTCTTCCGAAGATCTCGATTCTTCGCCAATGCTGCTCATCAGTTGAAGATCTCGGGATAGAGAGATAGGAGTCGCTGAAATGGCGCTCTATCTCCATTTTCTCTCTTCGATTTTGCTGCTGTACTCTTTAGTTTCTCTGCAGTTACTTCAGTCTTCCGGCGAGAACAGCGATCTCCGATCTCTACTTGAGTTCAAGAAAGGAATCAAGGAAGATCCGTCCGGAAAGGTTCTCGGATCGTGGAATGAATCTTTTCCGTTGGAATCCTGGCACGGAGTAGTAAGTGAAGATAATAACGTCGTTGGAGTTTCTCTTGATGGACTTTCGCTTAGTGGAGAGATCAAGTTTTCTACAGTCGTCGGAATGCGGTTTTTAAGGAGTATTACTTTATCTGGAAATTCTTTAACTGGGAGGCTAGTTCCGACGATCGGATCAATGTCGGTGTTGCAGCATCTAGATCTGTCGGGGAATAAGTTTTACGGACCGATTCCGGGGAGGATCTCGGATATTTATGGTCTTGTTCACTTGAATTTATCTAGGAACGGATTTTCTGGGGCTCTTCCTGATGGAATGAGGAATTTGCTGCAGCTGAGGATTTTGGATGTTAGCGGGAATGAGCTGAGAGGTGATGTGGGGAAGATTTTGTCGGAGCTGAGAAATGTGGAGCATCTGGATCTGAGTGGTAATGCCTTTTACGGGGAATTGGCTGTTGAGAAGGCAAATCTCTCGAGCCTGGGGGACACGGCGAAGATCATCAATTTGAGTTTTAATAGGATTAGTGGAGGGTTCTTCAGTGGTTCAGTTGTTCCGTTGTTTAAGAATTTGGAGGTTTTGGATGTTAGTTTTAACCAGCTTCGTGGAGAGTTACCGTCGTTTGGTTCGTTATACAATTTGAGAGTTTTTAGGGCAAGAAATAACCAGTTTTTTGGTCCTCTACCGGAGGAACTTTTTGGAAGTTCAGCAGCCTTGTTGGAGCTTGATCTGAGTGGCAATGGATTCTCAGGTGACTGACTTCTGTCTTTTTCTTCTATTTGAGGGGATGATGGGTATCTGTAATGATAATGTACTTTTACATGAGCTAATCATTTGATTCTTCAGGTGAAATTTTTGGTGTTAATTCTACTTCGCTGAAGATATTGAATCTTTCATCAAATTCTCTGTCTGGATCGCTACCACCGGAAATTGGCAGCTGTAGTGTAATTGACTTCAGCGAGAACTTGATTTCCGGCGGCTTATCTTCAATGGAAAATTGGGGATCTACGATAGAGGTGGTTGACTTGAGCTCAAATGCTTTATCAGGAGTGATACCAAACAGTGTCTTCCATTTTGAAGCATTGACTTCTCTCAAGATCAGTAACAACTCCTTGGTCGGCTCTCTCTCTTCTCTATCAGAATTTGGCCATCAGCTATCTGCTATTGACCTTAGCCTGAACAAGTTGGCTGGTCCGCTCTCTCCCGCTCTCTTTACTTCATTGACTTTAACATATCTGAATCTTTCGGGGAACAAGTTTTCCGGAAAACTGCCTATTCAAGCTGCCCACTCTACTGAGTCTCTTGTTGCGCCCTCTGTCATACCTATGGAATTATTGGACTTGTCTGATAATTTCCTCTCTGGCCCGTTACCTCCCGAAATCTCAGAGTTTCAGAAACTCAAGTACGTTGACTTGAGGAAGAATACATTTTCCGGGGAGATACCGACTGAATTATCCTACCTGAATGACCTAGAAGTCCTTGACCTTTCCATGAACAACTTCAAGGGAAAGATCCCAGATTTTCCTCAACGGAATTTAAAGAAATTCAACGTCTCATTCAATGATCTCTCTGGAATTGTTCCTGAAAGTCTACAAAATTTTGGTGCCGACTCATTTCATCCGGGGAATGCTCTCCTAGTGCTTCCACATCAGCGCTTGAACAACGTTGGCTCAGGGTCTCCTGTTATTGGTCAGCAGTCTGATCATCGACATATTAGATCTCGAATCCTAATTGCCATCATTGTTGGCTCGATTGGAGCCCTAGTGCTCATTTTCTTCATCTTCATGGCTGTATACATGATAGCAACTCAAGAACTCTGCAGAAAACGAGGGTTCTGGGATTATGCATCGGGCAGAGAAGTCAAATTGGGCCGATTCTCTCGATCAAAAATATTCAGATTCCATAAAAATGACGCCGTCCAAAGTTCTACAAGCTTCTCGAATGATCATTTGCTCAATTCAGGGTCTTCAAGAACGTTGCCTGTGCAAAAAGAGGCAGTCATTTTGGAGGCATCGGAAGTTGAATGTGCTGACCGGCCCGTTGTGCTGGATGTCTACTCTCCGGATAGGTTAGCTGGAGAGCTGTTTTTCTTGGAGAAATCATTGACTTTCACAGCAGAGGATTTGTCACGGGCCCCTGCAGAGGTTTTGGGGAGGAGTAGTCATGGGACTTCATATAAGGCAACGTTGGCTGGTGGCCAAACATTGACCGTGAAGTGGCTGAGAGTTGGGCTGGTGAGAAGGAAGAAGGATTTCTTCAAGGAGGTGAAGAAGATTGGGGCTATTCGGCACCCAAATATTGTGCCGTTGAGGAGCTATTACTGGGGCCCACGAGAACAGGAGCGATTGCTTCTCTCAGATTATATTTATGGGGATAGCTTGGCCCTTCATCTGCATGGTATGGTTGGAACAATCTCTCTCTATTTCTCTTTCTTCACCGTGCATACTTTTTCTCTTATGTCTTTCTCTTGCTCTATCTCCCTCTACCTCTCCCTGGCTCTCTCATCCTCTATTACTATCCATTTTCACCCATTTTCTTTTCCTCTGTCTCCCACTCTCATTATCTCATCTGGCGCTCTATGTCTACAGCTTTCTGCTATTTGACCATCTGGATGTGCATCTCTCCGTGTGATGTTATTTGTCGCTCTCTATATATCTCTGTCTATTTATTTCTGTCTGTCTTATCTCTCTCATTATGCAACCCGTATCTCTATTCTCTGTTTGTGTTTCTCTCTCTATGTATCTCACCCTATTTTTCTATAAATCTCACCGTATCTCATCCTACCTCTCTCTGTCTCTCTCAACATATCTCTTTCTGGTTATTTCTCTATCTCTCTGTTTTGTATTTTTATCGCCCTGTATGTCACCCTATCCAACGTATCTCTTTTTGTATGTCTATATCTCTGCCTGACTCTTTCTCTATCTCTCTTTCTAGAGTTCTCTCTCCCTTTCTATTCATATCACTCTCCCGCTGAAATCTGTTCTGCTTTTGTAGAAGCCACACCTAGAAGGCATTCCCCTCTGACTCTTCCCCAGAGACTGAAAATTTCCATGGACATAGCCCGAGCCCTACTTCATCTCCACCATGATCGAGGTCTTCCCCACGGAAACCTCAAGCCAGCTAACATTCTCCTCACTAATGGGGACCTGACTGCGCGCCTCGCCGACTTCTGCCTCCACCGCCTCTTGACATCCTCAGGCACTGCAGAGCAGATGCTTAACCTATCTGCCCTAGGGTACTCTGCCCCAGAGCTCGCCGCTTCCGACCGCCCCTCTCCTTCCTTCAAGGCTGATGTCTACGCCTTCGGAGTGATCATGTTGGAGCTGGTTACCCGCCGCAGTGCCGGCGACATCATCTCTGGGCAGTCGGGCGCCGTGGACTTGACAGATTGGGTGAGAATGTGCGTGAGGGAGGGGCGGGAAGGGGAGTGCTTTGACCGGGATATGGTGGAGGAGACAGCGCCCAAGGCGATGGATGATCTGTTGGAGGTCTCTCTTCGGTGTATTCTCCCTGTAAATGAGAGGCCCAGCGTGAGAACTGTCTTCGAGGATCTCTGTTCCATAATCATTTGATCACGGTTTTGCCTTTTGTACATGTGCAGGCTGATCAATCACATCTTTTTTTTTCCCTCTGATTCTGCCCCCATGTGAAACGCTTGTCCATTGATTGATTGATTGATTGATTGATATTAACCAGAGTTCTTTGCATTCTGTGATCTCCTAGAGAGAGAAAGATAGAGATTCGTTTGTAAGATAGGGAGGGAGAAGTGAAGATGTGAACTTTCAAAATCTTTTTCATAGAGAGAAAGAACTCCCAAACCAATGGTTGAGCCATTTCCTTCTCCAAAGAAAAGAGCACAAAACTGCCACCTAGTCGTTTCTCCTCTCTCTCTCACATAATAACATCACAAAGCGCATGAAGCATTTGTCTTCAAAAAGGAGGGCCAAAAATCTAGAATGATGTTGACGTAAGATGCATCGGAAGACAGCTACATGCAGCGGCGGTGTCGATGGCGGTGGCGGCGGTGGCGGATCCCGAGCGCACACTTTTGAGAAGAGAACAATTCTTGACTCAAAATATGACTACCAATTCTACTACATAGACTACCAATTCTCTATTACATAGACTACCAATTCTTGACTCAAAATATGGCTACCAATTCTTTTTGAGAAGAGAACAATTCTTGACTCAAAATATGACTACCAATTCTATTATAGGGTATAGATGTTGTGGTTGCTATTGGTAGGCTTTGGGCTCATACCCCGCCAGATGTCTGAGGGAGATGGTTGATATGAGTGAAAGATATGATATATATATATACACTTGTGTGTTGGGCTTATTCGCTAAGATCATCTTGGGCCAGCCCACTTGACCTATTCACCTGACTCATCCAATGAGCCATCTCTACGTGTCTTCGCATCTCCCATGTTTTCTCATCTCCTTGGTCTTTGTGTCTTCCTCTTCATCTTGGCGGTAAATCATTGATGAACTAGAGAAGTAGATTGCTCGCTGAGGTCAAATTACGCATATCATGTCTTCGGTTTGGCTTCGTCGATGAAGGACCTTTTGAAGGAAGCTCAAACTGTTGCTGCCATTGGATTTGTATCGAGTGAAAACTGAAGGCTATGATAACACAAGGTAATCACATGAAAACTTGAGAAAGAGCCTCTCTCATACTGCCTTGTGTCTTTTTATTCAATAAAGTCCGTTGCTTAGAAATTCTTGAACACCTTCTCAATGATAAAATATGACAGCTTTGATCTGCTGGTTGAGTAGATTTTCAACTCCAGACAAGTATTTCTTGAAAATTTGCAATGATTCTAATTTCTTGAGTGCCTCAAACAATCAGACAATTGTGAATTTTTGGGTAGTAAATGTTACAGTCTTGTATGGATAAAATATAATAGAATAAAGAAGATAAAATTCATAAATGTTGGTGATAGCTGAAATCAATTCTCTTGGTTTGAGAGGGCTTCCATTATTGTTGAGGCCTAGTAGTAAAACTCCAGAGAAGAAATTCTTCATGGGATTTCTAGAAATAAGACTTTTAAAGCTCAAGAGAAGATTGGCCCAATATGGAAAACTTACACACCATATATTGTCACGTAATAAAACTCTAACTAACAACTACTCAAATGAGTTCCTATACTAAGTGAACACCAAAATTTAGATATTGTAGGTTTCTCATCACATTTTTTGCACATTTATCACTACATTTTATAAGATATATAATAACTAAAGTAGGCGACAAGTGCAAGAAAGCTTCGTCTATACGGAATGCATACTAAGTAAACCAAGAAGGTGGATCTTTGAAGCTAAGCTTTCATTTAGAAATAACTTTATGGGGGGGGGACTGATATCATGCATATTTAACTTGTATTTCCATCATAATAGAGTGATATTAATTATTATCTTATGTAATTATAATGCATGTTATCATAGTTTTATGCCAATTTCACCATTGGCATGCCATTGTACTAAAGTCTACATTTTTGTATTATTTAGGGTCAATTATGTGCTTTATTGATGTTTGACCTTTTTCAAGGTCAAACAACTTGAAATTAACTATTTTTCCTTGAGTTGAATTTTTAGGATTTTAGTGGATGATTAAAAGAAGAGAATGATGGGATGAATCAAAAGTCAACTTTAGGGGGTTGACTGTATTTGGCTTTTAAAGTCAAGTTAAAATTATTTGAATTCATCATATTTTCTTGTTAAAATTTGTATTTCAGGTGCCATGGGATTAAAGAATAAGAAATTTGTGATCCACTGAAGAAAATTTGAGTCCAAAGGCCTTTTAAATTGAAAGTTATGAATTTCTTAAGTTTATATATTTTTCTAGAATTTATTTTGATTTTTCAGGATTTTTAAAGGCCGTAATTGCCAAAATTTGGATTTATGAAGCACGAGATGCGCGCGGTGTTGACGTGGCGACGCGGACACGTGGTAGCGCAAACTGGGCTGACACGGACCCACGTGGGCGCCTACGTGGCACGCAGGTGACGGGACAAAACCGCGAGGTCGTCAATTGCACGCGGTCTTGTGTCAAAACAAAGTCCAAACTTATCAATTTAATGAAAATATCTCGAATTGAGGGTATAATGGTAAATAAGGGTTGAATCCACAGGGAATTAGGGAAATTTATGATGATCTCTTCGATTTTGATCAAATCGGATGATAAATTGATGACAGATTGGGAAAATGATAGATTATGAAAAGAGAACTTCAAGACGATTCCACGGAATAAAAATCATCGAATTTGACTTTGATTTGCATAGAGAAATTGAAGATCTAAATTGGGATGATTTTTCTAAAACAAAATTGTGAAAATAC
>CM044106.1:15557330-15663445 GCA_024174645.1 Lemna minuta
CCTTTATCTCTGCATTCTTTTTCCCCTTCCTCACTCACTCTTCTCCGAATTCTGGTCCTTTTTCTTTTCACCTCTCTTTCTTGACCCTTCTCTGTACAGTCTTCTCTTAACTCCTGCCCCTTCTCTGTGCACTCTTGCCCTTTCCCTAAGCATGCTTTTCTTGCCCTTTCTCTCTGCGCTTCTCTCTGCATTCTTGTCATTCCTCTCTGCTTTCAATTTTAAACCACTCACTTCTCTGTGCTCTCTCTTTCACTCACTCCCTCGCGACCTTTCTCTCTGTGCCCTCCTCCAAAATCTTCTATGAATTCTTGCCTCTTGTGTTTGTATTACTCTCTCTCAGTCCCTATTTCTTTTTTCTAAGACCAAGTTTCTGAAACTTAAACCTCTGGTTCAGCAATTCGTGAAGGAACAGGTCAGAGAGAGAAAGAAGTCTCAGCGAGAGGTATGACTGAGTGTTGACTATCTCTCGTGCTTCATCAATCCCTGATTTTCATTCAATATGAAAATTTCCATGCATGAGTTTGATTCAGGCGAGGGAAGCTCGTCGCAAGGCCATAGAAGAGATGGATGCAGAGAAAAAAGCTGCATTTGAGAACATGAAGTTCTATAAGTTTTATCCTGTACAGACACCTGCCACTCCAGACATCAGCCAAGTGAAGGTGAAACTTCGCTCTCAATTACTCTTGCGTTTTTCAAGCCAAGTTATGCTCATGGTTGCCGTTTTTCTGTTTGATGTTGTTGTCGATATTCTCTCTCCATTCTTTCTCTTTTCTCTTCTCTTTCTTCAAATTTTCATGTGATCTCTTCTTTCCTTTCTCTTGCACTTAAAACATTTTCAAATGAGCTCTCTCTTTCTCCTCTCTCTCTCTCCCCCCCAAAAAAAAAAAAAAATTTTTCCATAGACCTCATTTCTGCCTTATCATTCTGTGAACCCTTTCTGCTCGAATTCCTTTCCTATCCACAATCTCTCTCTCTTCTCTTCGTCTTCATCTCTCTCTCTCTCTACAATCTCTTTAATGTTATCTAATCTCAAGTTCGTTATGCAGTCGCCATTCATTAATAGATACTATGGAAAAGCTCATGCCGTGCTCTGATCTCCCAGTTCTTCCTCTGCGTCTGTTGTGCTCTCTTTCGCCCGAAGGCTTACATTTTTGGTAATTCTATCTTAGAGAGAGAGAGAGAGAGATGATGATTATGAATAATGCGGTCCTTTCTTTATAATCTGCCTTGAGTGCACTAGAATTTATACTTGATCTGTTTAAGCACACATCGAGTCACTCATTTATACATAAAAAATAAAGTAAGTATTCTTCAATTATAATCACAATAAGTATGACGGTGAATTTTAATAAATTTGTATGTCATTGTGTTGACAACAATCATAAAGGCAGATAAAGTAAATAAATATAAAGGAAGATTTACAAAAAGTGATAGGAAATGAATCCAATGAATAAAACTATATATTGAACATGGTTGAAATGAGGAAGATAAAGTAGATAATTCTATGTAATCATTAGAGACTCCTGTTACTAAAATTATTGAGAACTTAGCAAAAATTCTATTCCTACAAAAAATAACCTTAACTAAGTCTTTAATTCAAGGAGATTTGGTTAGAAGGCTTCACAGACAAGACCTTATTTCACCAAATCAAAGGGTTGTTAATTCTGATTTTTCGATGGTGGCTATCAGGGCTCAAGTGATGAAATCCCTATGCATTTGAAGTCAATCTACGATAATTTGACATAAACCCGTACATAAATGTGAAAGAAATACAAAATCATCGTTAAAAACGTGAGAAGAATGAGTTTGGCTATGAACAAATCCTCATAAACTAAGCACGAGAGAAAAGGAAAAAAATGACAATATTTCTAATGCCTTAAATGGGACAATTGAAGCAAGAACTGTCCAAATGGGCATGTAGGGAGAACCTGCTGCTGAATGCACCATGTGTTCCGACTAAAAATCCAAAAAAAAAAAAGATCTTACGAAGCTGTTGAGAATGGTTTTCGGTTGTTAGATTGCGATTGTTAGGGAGATGGATGGCCTAGATTGCTTGTTATCCAATGTGTGAATTGCTTGTTAGAAGATCACTTCTCACTTTTGATTGTCCCCATCATCTGTTGACTTGAGGTACTAGATGCAACCTTGTGACATGTCATTTGTAGAGGAAATGGTGGCTCAAAAGTGCTCACCAGATGTTGATCCAAGCATTAATATTTAGCCGCATGTAAAAAAATATGGGGTTGTAGTCACGTCTTTTGCGTGATGAATAGGGAGCATCACAATCCCAACTTGACATACGTGAAAATGGGAGGCTATAATCAAATCATGCAATCAAACATATCGTAGGCTGGCACATCACTTGTAAAAAGGGTTGGACAAAATTGCATATTTTTTGGGCTATATAAACCCCAAGAATCAATGATATTGACATTGTGATATATATATATTTACCCCAAGAAGCATGGGCTAAATAAGTGCCACCCAAATGTTGAATAAATTTCACGTTAGCACCACTTGAGTACCAACTTGTTGTACTATCTTGACGGCTGCCTACCACATGGTGCACGTGCCATGTCAATTGCTGCAACCACCTTTTTTACCCTTTTTCTTTTCAAATTAAATTTCTAAAAAAATCCCCAAAATTCTGTAAAGGTCCCTAAACCTTGGAAATAAATATCTTCCAAAATATAATTTTGTTATCCTCCAAATTTTTTTTCACGTGATCATGAACTTAATCTTCTATATTTCTTTGACTTTTCATTTCTAAATGATAAAGAGAATGAAAGGGTTTTCCACAAATATCAAATCACCTCATTCTTCTCTTAATTCTACAAAATTCAATCTTCTTGAGCTCAATCGGTAAATAAAGTATTTGGTCTTAGAAAAGGTTAAGCTCATTGCTTATATATAATTTGCCTTAAAAGGTGTATTTTGAGAACTTGATTTAAATGACTTGAGATTCATGAAAATACAAAAAAAAACATGATAATATGTGTTGTAATGACATTAATTATGCTTTAAAATAACTTAAAAGTATATACGGTGAGATCTAATTCTCGATACACTCTCAAAATATCAAACATAGTGGAAGAAAATCAATTGACCATTCAAAACTTTGACCTTCCAAATAAGAATTAATCAAATCAACTAGTATTGATTAAAATCCATACTTAGGGGGTTTATTAAAGGAGTTTTCAAAGTTTTTCAAATGTCTAACCTTGAAAGATATCTATACTATCACCGAACAATTGGATCTCCTTTTCAAAGTTCTTTACCAAGAGAGAAAGAGAAGAAAGGAAAGAGTTTCCATCAGGTTTGTACATGCATCTTAAGTTGTGGTTGTTCTATGATAATACACAATTTATACCAGTAAACACATGATTATTAATACAAATTAGAGCATAAAATATTATAGTCTTATATATGATATCATATTTTGAGTGCATATCTATCATTCTATGAAATTAAAAATTATAATATCAAAATGCATTATTTTAGGGATAATCATGCATAATTGAAGAATACATTTTAGAGTAGATTATTCTCATCTTTATTTGAGATTATAATTAAGTTTTAATTAGATTTATTTTCTTAGTTTTTAAGAAAAATATTTTTATATACATTCATTTATTTTTCAAGGAAATGAGTGTATTTTTTAGATAAAAATTTATTTTCTAGTTGTTTATTAAATTTTATTTTTTTAGAATGATATATATTTTAATTTTTTATCAAACAAACAAAAATTGGATTAAAAAGGAGTTGTATTTTGAAATTTATGAATATTCTAATTATTAGGGATTTTTTGGGGGGGTTTTCTGAACTTTTTGGATTTATTTTGAATTTATTTAAATTTAAAAACAAAAAAAAATTATTTATGCATTGACGTGACAGATGACGTGGTGAGCTCTTACGTGTCAATATGTGGTGACGTGTGTGCGTGACCCACGTGCATGCATTATTAGCATGTGTCATTAGTGCTGGGATCTGAGGCTCTAAAAGCTCTCCAAATCTTTGTCCAAAATAATGATTGCAGTGGAAGGTGTTGAATCAAAACATTCAACATCGTTGAAGCACCAAGAATAGATGATCTCATCATCCGTTCTAGGTGATCCTATCATCTAGTATAGAATAAAATTCATACTTACTTGGTTCATTTGAAAGAGTTCTTCAACCGTTCAAGCGTCCGGCCTCTAGCGGTATCCACACAGTCTCCAAACGATCGGATCTCCTCTTGAACACTCGTCACCACGAGAGGAAGAGAAGAGGGAGGAGAAGTTCCACTAGGCTTGCATGGGCACCTCTATTATGGTCGTTCTCCCCCTATTTATAGACTTTGGGAATGTGAACTTTTCACAAAAACCCTTATTATTATGTCTATATCCACCGACGTCCATTGACCTTATGTGTGTGACCCTCTAGGTCCATATATCTCGCCAGTTAATGACTCTATCAACCCAATAACACTTATTGGTCCTTCTTATCAATTAACTATATCAACATATAGATTAATTGACTAAGGATCGATTTAACCCAATCGACAAGTTGAGTCGCCAGCCCGGTGGGTGCCAAGCTACACCACGTGCTCTAGGAGATATGGAGTATATTAGAACTCTTTCATGGAACCCTGCCGTCATTGGTTACCGTGTACGTATAATCCTTCATCCACACGAGACTCATGAATGACTTAGGGTATGGTTAATTGTCAAACCCTAATCCGTCACTCAATTTAGTACTGATGCGAGTAAGAAATCATTGAGAACAACTTCTCTAATATTTTTGCTACCTTGGCCAAGGATTTAACCGCATCTCATTCCTTGAGTTGATCTCCTCATATACCGAGGGTGGATGATCCCATCTTGACCACACAATCATCTTCGTGGACTTCATGTCGTATCCAATATATGACGTTTTAGATATCCCGTGACTAGGGATTCGTAAGTCATAATCAAAACACGATCATCCATCAACAAGATGTCTTTGGTGTCTCAAGTCAAAGGACCACATACACAATCATGACATGAATCAACCTGATTGACAATTAGGTATATTACCATTCAGGGATTCATACGGATCAATTCAGTGAACTCTTTCTCCAAAGAGCACCCACTATCTATCCTTAGTGTCTCCACACCGATGGCTATAGGATCGGCCATACTCATCATATGAGATAGATCAGATAGCTATTCTTTCCAGATAATTCGATGTCCTTCTCGAATATCCCACGAATAGGAATGTTTAGAACATATGTTTAAAGACTAGCGATCACTATATTATGATCTCATCATAATTCACTTAGTCATTGCACATGCTCATGGACTTCATTGCAAACATCACACAAGAATGACAATGAATAAATTTCATTTCAACGAACATAAACAAGATTGATGAAAGTGTGATTGTCTTATAGGCCACATAATATCCATCAATTAGTGGTTAAGAACCCCGTTTGGGGCATGAGCTAATCATATAAGACCACAGACCTTGTATATGTGTCATTTCACTTTCATTTTTCCATGTAGGTCTATTTTTGTTTTATCTCTTTGCAGGTGATGTGGCGTGATACGAGACATCCAATTCATGGAGTTAATCACAACTATTGAATTTCACTTACTCAAAGGGCATGTGACATCATCTGAGTGAACGACAATTCATTTTATTAAATAGATCAATCCGAACTGTTCATATGAGGAGTTGTAACAACCAAGATTTCAAGAGCCATTTGAGATATGAAACGTCGATTCATAATCGGATGGACGAGATTTCGCGATGCTCTCTCTTTAGGCGATCATGTGATGCGATCTTAATGCTTCGATGCTCATAACAATTCGTCTCTTCGGATTCCATTGCAACCATTGATCTTATCAAGACAAAAATTTAACATTCACGCCCAATTTCAAAATAGTATAGATTCTTTCTCTTCGATAGAAAATGTATTGTCAAATGTTTTGAGTAATTGAACTATTTAGACATGTCAATCCTTGCATCTCATTTCCTCTTCTAAACTCATTTCCGCATACAAAGAGTGTTTGAAAGTGAGATTTTGTATAGAGAATTAAGAAAATTTGTCTCTTGAACACTGAATTTTTGTTTTTCAAAATGCAGAATGAAAAGCCTTGATTCGGCAATGAATTGGATCATTTCGAGCATGATTTCGGGTTAGGTTTTGTGTTTTCTTCCTAATCTTTCTTCTTATAATATCATATTTCAATTTTGAATATTAGAATAGTTGAATTTTATAAAATTTCTTTGTTTTTTCTCTCTCTTCGCAATCGATTTTTCGACCTTGATTTTGCTCCTTGATTTCTCCATGAATACTAATCCAAATCAAGTGATTTTTGATTTCGTGGATTCGTTACGGAGTCTTTTTTCCAAATTTATTAAAATCCCTAATTTTCACCTCAATTTATGATCAAGTTAAATTGAATTTTAAGAACACCTAAAAAATTCCCCTATTTCTCCATTGATTCGACCATTATTCACTATTATATAATTAATTATTGATTAAAACTTTAAATTAGTGAGTTTGGTAATTGTATTGACATGCATCTGTGTATTTTAAATGACCGCATGAAAATGTATCGTCATTCTCCCCTTATTGGGTATATGAACTTTTGACAAAAACCTTGATAATTATGTCTATATTTATCAACATTATAGACCTTATGTGTGTGACTCTTTAGGTTTATATATCTCACAATTCAATGAATATATCGACCAAATAATTCCTTATTAGTCAATCATATTAATTATCTGATAGATATTATGTGACGTATAAGCCAATCACACTTTCATGTATGTTGTTTATGTTCATTGAAATGATATTTATTCATTATCATTCTTGTGTGATGTTTGCATGAATGATATTATACCTAACTGTCAATCAGGTTGATTCATGTCATGGTTTTGTATGTGGTCCTTTAACTTGCAACACCAAAGGCATCTTGTGGATGGATGATCGTGTTTTGATTATGAATTACTAATCCCTAGCCACGAGATATCTAAAACGTCATATATTGAATACAATATTAAGTCTACAAAGATGATTGTGTGATCAAGATGAGATCATCCACCCTCGGTATTTGAAAAAATTGACTCAAGGAATGAGATGCGATGAAATCCTTGGCCAAGGTAGTAGAAATATCGAAGAAGGAGTTCCCGATGATTTCTACACGTATCAGTACTAACTTGAGTGACTGATTCGGGTTTGACACTTGACCATTCCCTAAGTTATTCATGAGTACAATGTGGATGAAGGATTATATATACATGGTAATCGATGATGGGAAGGTTCCATAAGTGAGTTATTACATACTCCATATCTCCTAATGTACGTGGCGTAGCTTGGCACCCAACGGGCTGGCAACTCAACCTATCGATTGGGTAAAATTGATTCTTGATTAATTAATCTATATATGGATGTGGATTATTAATTAAGGTTGACCAATAAGATATTATTTGGTCTATAGAGTTATTAATTAGTGAGATATATAGACCTAGAGGGTTACATACATAAGGTCTATGGATGTTAGTAGATATAGACATAATTATGAGGATTTTTATGAAAAAACCTCATTCCAAATGTCTATAAGTAAGGGGAGAAAGACCACAATTGAAGGTGCCCATGCAAGCCTTGTGAGAATTTTCTCATTTCTTCTCTTTCTATCTTGGTGAAGAGCTTTGAAGAGGAGATCTAACTATTCGAAGACCGTGTGGATACCACTAGAGGCTAGACACTTGAATAGCTTCAAGAACTCTTTCAAGGAAACTCTGTAAGTATGTTTTCTCATTCATACTAGATGATAGGATCATCTATTCTTGGTGGCTTGGTGTTTTGAATATCCGATTCATTGTTTTCCGCTGCATTCGATGTTTTGATAAATTTTTTGAAAGTTTATTGATATCAGAACCCATTGATAACATGCATTTATAACGTGAATTCTTATCTTAATTAACTCATATTCATGCTTATTTTATGTGAATATGATGCATGTTATCATACTTTTTAGGAATTTTCTCCATTGGCATGTCATTTCACTAAAGTTGATATTTATGCATAAATTAGGGCTGATTTCATGCTTAATAGATGAGTAATCTTTTGTTTAAATGAATAGAAGTTAATCTCTGTTATGGAATGAGTTTTGACTTTAGTAAACATTTGGAAGGATGATTTTAGGATGAATTTATGATTTAAAATGTTTAATGAGAAATAATTTAATTAAATTATAAGTCATCTTGATTTCTTCTTTCTAAATATGTTTTAAATGGCATGATATTTAAAAAGAAAGAATTTATGATCCAATGGAGAAAATTTCAATTAAAAAGGAGTTGTATTTTGAGAAATATGAATTTCTGAAGTTTTATGTATTTTTCTGAATTTTGTTTGATTTTTTTAAAGTGAATTTTCCTAAATAAAATCGAGAAAAAGGGAATATACTAACCTGCAGGCTGACGTGGCGAGCGGGGAAACTGGCGACGCGACACGTGGCACGCGGGCCACCGCGCGGAGGCGACATGGCTCTAGGGCCACGTGGCAGGCCGCGGGTGGCCCACGTGGAGCGCAGGAGGCGCACGGCGCGACCACGTGGCGAAGGGCCACGCGACAGCGCGAGCACACGTGGGTGCCCGTGTGGGGCGCCACGCGTAAGGTAGGTAAGAGAGATTTAGTGACGACAGTTAATAGGGGAATCTACTCCCCTATTTAACCGCGTCACATCTCGTTTTTTTTCCCGTGTGGGACTATGTCCCACACGTCTTACCTATTTTGCAGGTGACGTGGACGCACAGCAGGCGTCGGATCTCATCAAGATGGCGGAGATCGCGTGGACCCGAGTCCACGCGATCATCAATCAAGCACGTGCCGATATGCATTTTAAGTGATCCGCTCGATGGGTGACACGTGGCAGAGCGAGGAAGCTTGGATCGTCATCGGACGGCCTCAAAGTTTTGTGATCGGGGGCACTAAGCGATCATCCGATCGTCATCGGACAGTCGCGATCGTTCGCGATCTTGGAAACGCGCGGAGTCTTCTGGTGCGTCCGATCTCCATCACGCGGATGGCTGATCTTCATCAAGAGACTATCAAGATGGACGGCTGGCGATGACTTACCTATCGATCGTGATCCAACGGCTACGGTGAAGAGCGGTGTTTCTCTCTCTTCGCGGGAATCTGGAGCGTCGGATTCCAATCCGACGCCGTAGGCGACGCGTGGAAGAACACCACGATCGCGGTCCGATCGAACCGCGATCGCGGCGCGATCGAGCTGCGATCGTGGATCCTCCCGCGTGGAATTTATCCACGATCGTTGAGCAGCAGTTTCGAAGAATCCGGAGCAGGATCGACGCTCGATCGTGGTCGATCGCGCAAAGATCGTGGCCGATTTTGAAGCTCTTTTTGAAGCGAAATTCAAGCCAATTCGGCCCGGATTTGAAGCCACAACGCCGCTCAGTGCAAACCGCTCCCACGACGCCTTGATTCCGCGCCCACGACCGCCTCTATCGCCCACAATTTCGGGCCAATTTCCCTCTTTAAAAGCATGTATTTCCCTCTCTTGTTCTTTAACTTTTGATCGACTCGTGAAGAAATTAAGCGAGTTTCGAGGAAGGTCTTAAGTTCTCATGATCCTGTGCTTCCAAGAGTGTAGAGACGCAGCCATTGAAGCATGATAATCACGATTTTATCTCTTGATTTTATCAAATTTTCCCCTTGAATTCCGAACGTGCACGAGGAAGAATCCGAGCAAATTCGCTTCAATCCACGAGAATTGAGGCCCCATTCTTGCGGCAATCGGGTTAGTAGTGAGGTTCGATCGATTATCAAGAGGTAATTTGTATTTTTATTAGATTTAGAAGTTTAATTTTGCAAATTAGTTCATAGTGTTCTTCATTTTCCCTAATTTTAGGTTTGAAAAGTTGCTGATTTTGAAAATAGGATATCTCTCTGATTATAATTCCAAATCATTTGATTTTATTTTCATTGGATTCCTCTTTTCATCAGCTTTTCGTGGATAGCAAATTCATCAAATTCTGACTTCATTTGACCCTCCAATTTAACGTTTGACCAAGTACTGTTCATCTTTCATCATAAGTCAACCATTGACTTTCGGGGTCAATTACTTTTGATTGACGAATCAGAATTTGATAATTTTGGTCTTGTTGGATTCCTCTGGTTCTTAGCTTTCTATTGACATATAAATTGCAAGATTTGGATTTCATTTGGTCATTCAATTTGAAGATTTCCTCTGAGGTGTTAATTTCAGGGATTTTCTGATAGTTGATTTTCAATAATTCATAATAAATCCATTTCTTATCCAAAAATTACGAATTATATAAAAAAAAATTTCATTTTCTCTCTAGTTTCCAAATATCTAATTTTTGTAATCTTCTGACTCTGTTTGATTTTCTGATTTTGCAGAAAACCTACTATTGGTCAAAGTCAACGCTTTGACTTTGACTTTTGACTTTGCTCTGTCAAATCCGAGATTTCAATTCTTAAAACTTATTATTTGCCTTATTTATATCATTTACATATCTTACATCTTATTTTCTCTTATTTAAAACTCCTTTTAAACCTAAGTTTGACCAAGTCAACTCTGCGATTAAAGTCAACACTGCTCTCTGTGGATCGACCCGATACTTACCCAATACTTGATTATTATATCTTGTCTTTGTGAGTTCAGTTTTATAAATTTTGTTTGACTATCGTCTTCGTGTTTTAACGACGCACGAAAATGACACGTCACCCATCATCATCTATATCAACATATAGGTTAATTAACTAATTGATGATCAAGTTAACACAATCGACAAGTTGAGTTGTTAGCCTATTAGTTTCCAAACAATACCATTTACTTGAGGAGATATAGAGTGTATCATAACTCTTGTATGGAACCTTCCTGTCATAGTTTACCATGCATGTATAATTATTCATTTACGCAAGACTCAAGAATGACATAGGGTATATTTAGCTGTCAAACCCTAATCGGCCACTCAAGTTTGTATTGTGTGTATACAAAATCATTGGGAACTCCTTTGATATTTTTCACTACCTTGGCAAAGGATTTTATCGTATCTCATTCTTTGAGTCAATCTCCTCAAATATTAAAGGTAGATGATCCAATCTTGACTACACAATCATATTTGAGGACTTCATGTCCTGTCCAATATATGAGGTTTTATATATCTTTGGTCATAGATTGGTAAGTTATAATCAAAACACAATCATCCGTCCATAAGATGTCTTTGGTGTCTTTATTCAAAGGACTACATATACAACTATGACATGAATCAATTTGATAGATAATTGGATATAATATCATTCAGGGATTCATACTGATCAATTCAGTAAACTCTTTCTCTAAAGAGTATCCACTATCTATCCTTTGGGTCGAGGAACAGTTTACTGAATTGATCTGTATGAATCCTTGAATGATATTATATCTAATTATCTATCAAGTTGATTCATGTCATAGTTGTATATGTAGTCCTTTGAATAAAGACACCGAAGAAATCTTATGGACGGATGATTGTGTTTTGATTATAACTTACCAATCTATGACCAAAGATATATAAAACCTCATACATTGGACAGGACATGAAGTCCTCAAAGATGATTGTGTGGTCAAGATTGGATCAGTTTATTGAATTGATCCGTATGAATCCTTGAATGATATTATTCTTAACTGTCAATCAAGTTTGTGAAAAATGGAAAGAGATAATGATATTGATTGAGGAAAAGAAGAGATGAGAAGAGAGACATATAGGAGAGAGGAGAGAGAGTAACAAATCTAGAATTACAAAAGTGCCATTATGGGTTATATACACTCACAAAGTTGATTCATGTCACAGTTGTGTATGTGGTCCTTTGAATTGAGACACTAAAGACATCTTATGGATGGATGATTGTGTTTTGATTATAACTTACCAATCTATGACCAAAGATATATAAAACCTCATATATTGGACAGGACATGAAGTCTTCAAATATGATTGTGTGGTCTTGATGATATTGTCTGCCTTTGGTATTTGAGAAGATTGACTCGTGAAATGAGATGCGATGAAATCTTTTGCCGAGATAGTGAAAATATCAGAGAAGAAGTTCCCAATTATTTCGTATACGCATCAGATTACAACAAGAAGGAGAATACATGAGTTTATATAGAATAAGAGAGGAAGGATGGGCCCTAAATGGGCTGCCCAAATGGACTAGATAATATCTTATAACAATGTAAAAATGTCCATAGTAATTTTATTTATAGCTATTGGTTTAGTTTTATTCATCAGTGACATGAAAAATTAAAACTCATCAATTGAAAAATCAAGCATGATTTTTTCTAGAAGATTAGAAATTAATTTCATTACTTAATTTTTTAGTATATAAAAATGCACATAAAATTTTCTTATTTTTGGTTGAGAAAATGATAGCTCTAATCATTTTAACATATTGAACATGCCTCGGTAAAACTTAATAAGGAACAATAAAGCTTTCAATTGTTTTACTTGATATATTGTTCTTAAGCATGTCAATTTGGCATAACTCCTTGCACCATTTTGGGTCTTATGGACAAATATTCAAGGTTATGAGGCTGATGCGTTAGACTAGCGAAGAACATTTACAAGTCATGATATGGTCGATACTCTGACCATTGATTGCCGTCATATTATCAATCAATTGAATCCATCACATCGTCTACGAGATTGATCGATGGCCGAAAAGACCAAGCTCTCTCCTCTCCCTTTTATTCATTATTTTGGCATTCTTTTGTATAATCTTTTGTGCAATTCTTCCTCTCCAAATTCCACAGTCTTTTGTAAACCGTCCCCGTATAAGTTTGTTGAGTGATAATAGGCTAGTAATGTTTAAACCATATCTCTTCACTCTACTGGGCTCATCTAATACCTTCATTTTGGGCTGTAGAAAGTACAATATATGCCCAAAAGTTGAGATGATCCCTTAAAGCCCAAAAGTACAATATAGGCTCTATTGGGCTCAGTTAAATACCTCCATTTTGGACCAGTAGAATGAGGCCCAAACAAAAGAAGGCTTTTTTTCTGCTGCAGAAGGTACCAATCAATTTCGGTTGACTTGGACGATGGGCTCGTTGGAAGGGACCCTAGCGGAAAACGGCGGCGCCGCGCAGGCCGCGATCTCCAACGGAAAGGAGGCGCCGGTGAACCGGAGCTCTACGGAGATTCGCCAATCGGACGGCCCAGCGACGACGGGGGACTGCGGAGTGACCACGAGGAGAGGCAGATCCAGTGCCACGCTGGAGGTGGGAACTAGAGTGATGTGCCGGTGGAGGGATGGGAAATTCCATCCCGTTAAGGTCATCGAGCGCCGCAAGTTGCCTGTGACGGTTTCTTGCGGGGGGATTGGGCACGATTACGAGTATTACGTTCACTACACTGAATGTGAGATTTCGTTCGTTGGAAAATTTAGGGTTTCTTGGGCGTTCTTTTGCTTTACAAGAGTGATTTAATAGATAGTGCTGGGTTCAGGTGTTATTCTTGGTTTTTATGGTTTAATTGGAGGGTTTAATTTTTATTCTATTCACTGCACCGAGTATGAGTTTTCGTCCTCTGGAAATTAGGGGTTTTTGGTATTCTTTTGTTGAAACTTGATTGACGTTATTACGGAGTCGGCGTGTCATTTATCGTTAGCTAGCATTTTAAGTGGTGGGATTATTTTTATTAGCGGTTCTGATTTCTACACTACGATATTTCTCCACTGATCATTTTATTCTGGAAAGATTAGTTTTTTTTGGAGTTTTATGATGGATTGTGATCTGTGCTTGTTTTTGTTAGTATGGGGTCGAGGTATCGTTTCTGGGTAGCTTGGGTTTTATTTGTAGAGATTGGTCTTTTTTTGTAAACTGACATATTCTCAATTGGGTCATTTACTGTATCTTTTATTTTTAAAATCTATTTTCTTAGTTAACCGGAGGCTCGATGAGTGGGTTAAGGTCGATCAACTGGATCTCGATACAGTGGAGAAAGATGTTGATGAGAAAGTGGAAGATAAGGTAGGATCACCACTCAAGCGATGCTATATTTGTTCTTTTGATTATCACCAGGAACAATATCCAACGTTGAGTTTGGTTGAAAATTTTGGTATAGTACTCAAGCAGAACTTCTTATGTCTTTATGGCAGGCTACGAGCTTGAAAATGACTCGTCATCAGAAAAGGAAAATCGATGAAACACACGTGGAGGTATTCATGTTGTTGAGCTTCCACTATGTCTTTATTTTATTTCATTTGTAATTTCTAGCATTATTGAGAAATACATCAATATGAGGGGTTGAAGTTCGTGCATTGCAGTGAATGAATTTCCATTATTCACATTCTCAAATGCCAACATCTGATAATTGTAACGATCCACAGTATTAAGGCTAACCGTTTGTGATAAACTAACTTTCATTAAGATTGGGAAATTTGATCACATCATCTGATTCTGATTAGCAAAATAAGCTGATCAGAATCGCTCTTACCATGATTGGTTGACTAATCCTGGTTCTCTCCCTCCCCTTCACTCTCACCTTTTTTCTCCTTCCCTCTCCATCTCTCTCTCTCTCTCTAAATAGTCCTGACTACCTCTCCCTTTCTCAGTTTTTCCCCTCTTTTCACTTTCTCTCTATCTCTTGCTCTCATTGTCTTACTCTCTTTCTCCCAATCTGTTCCTCTCTTCTGGTCCCTCTGTCCGTGCATTCTCTATTCTCATTTTCATTTCTCTGTGCTCACTCTCCCTTCCTCACTATGGTTGCGCAAAGGCTGAAGACTGTAGAGAAAGGAGAGAAATACAGGTAGGGAAAACTAGGCTTTGCTATCAGAGTGCAGATAACTGTGGTCCTTACATGCTATTAGGGAAAAATCTAATCATGGCGATTGTTGGTTTGATGAGCACATGATTGTCGATTACCCACCTAGAGAGAGAGAATGGGAGAGATAGAGATAGAGGTGAAGCAAGTTGGATCACCAGTGAGTAGGCGGTATTGGGCGACAGTGGATGATGCAGTGCAGTGGCAAGAGGCGACAACATTGTTGCCCAAAAAATTGCTTATTACCAACAGGTATATTGGAAGCAGTCTCTCTCTGTGTGCGGATTCCGATTTCTGGGTCTCCCTACATATCCGAAGGTGCAGACCAAAATTTCCTGAGGCTTACAAAGAGGCCAGCTGACATTTGTAAATTTGCTTATGAGAATGTTTGCGGTGTATATGATTGTATCGGGTTTGTGTATATGAGAATGTTGATATTTTACTTGCATTGTTGATGGATTCCGATGCAAAAAGAGATAAAAGCCCATGATACAGTACTGAACTAGTAAAGTACAGTGCTGTTCTAATAGAAGAAACTAACAGCGGACACTCTCCACGCCAAAATTCTTCCGAAGAGAACCACCAAGAATGTCTTCTATGTGAACAGCGGACATTCTCCTCACCAAGATTCTTCTAAATGCCTTTTGACCTCTTTCTTTCTCTTATTTATTGTGTTTGTCTGGTCCTGACTTCGTAGGCATCATACGACCTCTCCCCCAACATTAGGGCAGGTGACTTGTAGTCATTGGAGCTCATTCTCCAACCTTCACTTACTCTCAGTTCCCTTTTGTACTTTTTTTCTGCCACCTGGCGTTCACTTTCTTTTTTCTTCTTGTGCATGTGAGTTGATGAGTTGTTTCTTTTTAAAGATCATTGTTTTTCTTGTAGCCAGGGCCATGAAGAATTGGATGCAGCAAGTCTCCGAGAGCACGAAGAGTTCACGAAAGTGAAAAATATAGCCACAATAGAACTCGGAAGATACGAGATCGAGACGTGGTATTTCTCTCCGTTCCCTCCAGAATATAATGAATGTGTGAAGCTGTTCTTCTGCGAGTTCTGCCTTAGTTTCATGAAGCGTAAGGAGCAGCTCCAGAGGCATATGGTGAGTCTCTTTCAAAGTTAAGAAATCACAATCATAATCATTTTTAACCTCTTTTAAAAAAAATCATAATCAATCACTTTCATTTTTTGGGATGTCTATAGATTTTGATCCATTCATTACTTGGCTGCCGCTCTTAATTATATAACACCGTGATTGGTGGATGATCATGATGATCATGATCTCTTAGTCCCACCTTATTACAGCCAAGCAGGCATCTGATAGCTGCTTAAACGAGGTGGTCAGTCCATTTAACTGTTTGGGCCAATTAAATCCCCACTTTTGCACCTTGGGCGAGCAAGTGGCTTGAGCTCTGCTCATTGAGGGCCGTAGTGGCAATCGTCCTTAAACATTTTTCATATCACACGTTCCCTATCTCCCTTTCCTCTGAAATATTTTGTAGTGAGAATTAAGAAATCTTCATTGTCGTAGTCTCTCGCTCACGTCGAAAACTTTTTCTAATTTGAATCGAGGCACTTGGTAACCCTCTGTAAAAAAATTAATGATTTGCGTTCTCTGATCTGGTCGTCGGATCTGTCTTCAGACAGATCCGATGACCCAGATCGAATCTTCCTCAATCTTATCTCATCTGATCATCTTCTCACGATTAGTAATCAACCAGTTTTCCCGACGCATTGATTTTTGAATCCTAGTCCAATTTTATACAAGCATTTTTTTTCTATTGCTTGCATCTTTTACCTGAAAATCATGACGATTTAATTTGTCAACTATTCTTTCGCAGAGGAAATGCGACCTCAAGCATCCCCCAGGTGACGAAATCTACCGTTCTGGCACTCTGTCCATGTTTGAGGTGAAAATATTATTTTCGGAATCTATGGCCTTTTTAAAAGCGCCCATTAATTTGATAATTTTGACCTTGAAACAGGTTGATGGAAAGAAGAATAAAGTATACGGGCAGAATCTTTGCTACTTGGCAAAACTTTTTCTTGATCACAAGACACTTTACTATGACGTTGACTTATTTCTCTTCTATGTTCTTTGCGAGTGTGACGATCGTGGCTGTCACATGGTTGGTTACTTCTCTAAGGTGAGCATTTAATCAATTCTCGACCAGAAATTATTTTGTAATTTCACTTCAATTATTGGTTCTGTAATTCCCTGAAGGAAAAACACTCCGAGGAATCTTATAATCTGGCTTGTATTCTCACTCTACCTCCTTACCAGAGAAAAGGATACGGGAAATTTCTCATCGCATTTTGTAAGTCTCTCTCTCTGTCTCTCTCGCTCTCTTGTCTTCAGTCTGTTCTAAGCGTTTGGCTCTCCAAGATAGTGTAAGAAGGGAATTCACAGAAACTATAGAAAACTACTTAGTTGAAGACATCTTTAAAAAAGGAGTTGATTTTTAGGAACAAAAGAATTGATTTTTTTTAAAAAAAGAGTTGACTTTTAGGAAAAAAATTAGACACAGATGGTCGCAGGGTACTTATTTTGATCACAATTTTTTGATATGTTTCTTTTTGGTGCCGTTGACTGTTTGTGGCGTTGACCAGCTTATGAGCTGTCGAAGAAAGAAGGGAAAGTGGGCACCCCTGAGAGGCCTCTCTCTGATCTAGGGCTGCTGAGCTACCGGGGTTACTGGACAAGAGTCCTTCTTGACATTCTTAAGAAGCACAAGAGCAACATCTCCATCAAGGTTGACTCTTTTTTTATACTCTTAAGGTCAACCCGCAAGATCTGACCGAGTAAAGTCAACCCCCATATTTCTTTGTAACCAGGAACTGAGCGACATGACGGCGATAAAAGCGGACGATATACTGAGCACTCTCCAGAGCCTGGATCTGATTCAGTACAGGAAAGGGCAGCACGCCATCTGCGCTGACCCCAAAGTTCTTGATCGGCATCTAAAGGCGGCGGGTCGCGGGGGCCTGGAAGTTGACGTCAGCAAGCTCATCTGGACTCCTTTCAAGGAGCAGGGTTGACTCTCTCTCTCTCTCTCTCTCAACTTCTGGTCTCTGTATATATGTCCTCTACTCTCACTGGGGTTTTATCCAAATCTGATGCGTTGACCTCCGTTTACCGTCAGTTGACCTTTTCCTTTTTGAGTTGGTAAACCTCTATCGTGTCCCCTGTCCTGTAAGGATGGAATATTTGACCGAGGAGAGAGAAAGAGGAGAGAGAGCCGAGGTATGGCAGAGAAGGGAAAAGAGGTTTGCACTGACAGCTGGAGCCTAGAGAGAGAGAGCTGAAAGTTGGTATACCTCTACAGACTACTGTGGTCCTTTCGAGTAAGAGAGAGATAAGAGAGAGAAAGATAGAGCTGCAGAATGGTTGTTAGTTTTTAGAGAGAGAGACAGATCAGACTGCTGGAGAGAGGGAAAAGGGGATATGACGACTGAAGGGTGACTTCGGCTGTTTGGCCCGACAGATCATTAGACAGTGATAGAGCGAAAGGAGAAGGAAAAGGTAGAGAGAGAGAGAGAGAGATCTGTTAGTCTGGACAGTCTGGCAGCGGCCCCAGCGTTGGAAAGAGGCCTTTTTTATGCTTTGACTAACTCCGTCAGTTGACTTCACGGCACGTTACCTCCGCAGATGACGTTGAATCTCTCTCTCTCTCTCTCTCTCTCTTAGTTTTTTTCATCAAGAGAGAGAGAGGGTGATAATTGTCTGCAGCTGGCAGGCCCGGTCGCTCTTCCCAATCCACTAGATTACAAATGAACGTCGCAGGACGCGCCACCTGCTCTCCTCTTTTTCTCTCTCTCTCTCTCCTCATTAAAATCATTCGATTCTACTTTCTCTCTCCTCTTCCTGTCGAGCGAGTTCAACGGTTCAACCTTCTCCACCGCAGTGAAAGCCCTGAGATCGTCCCAACGGCCACCGGACTTGAATTCTCTTGGATCCATCCTCGCTATGAATGAGCACATCCAGAGCTACTCTCTTTCTCTCTCTAGCCGAGAACAATCCGCTGGCACCCAACAGTTGCCATCTGCAGCCAATAATTAATCTCTTTCTCTCTCTTCCCCACATTCTTCTTTCTCTCTCTTCTTTCTCTTATCTATCATTAGATAATAGAAATTGTTTATTTTCTTATTTATTTATTTATTTTCTGATGTTCAAAGATTATCTGAGCGATTTTTTAAAGAAGAAAAATGAAAAAAGAATTAACGCGTGCCGGCCGGGATCGGTAGAGGACAAGAGACGGTAGCATCTCCGGTGACGCACGTGGTCTCGATTGCGATCACGTGCCCCCTGACGATGTAGACCCCCGAAGCCCAATCCACACCCTTCAATCACTCGCGGACGGCTCAGATGCATGCCAACCCTTTGATTTTCCTTATTTTTATTTATTTCTTTATTTCTTCTGTCCTTTACAGCCTTACAGGGTATTTTTTCTCTGTCTATCTTCAGTCAAGCCTTGAGAGCAAAACTGAAACCCTAGATTTTTCCCATACGCTCTTCCGAAGATCTCGATTCCTCGCCAATGCTGCTCATCAGTTGAAGATCTCGGGATAGAGAGATAGGAGTCGCTGAAATGGCGCTCTATCTCCATTTTCTCTCTTCTATTTTGCTGCTGTACTCTTTAGTTTCTCTGCAGTTACTTCAGTCTTCCGGCGAGAACAGCGATCTCCGATCTCTACTTGAGTTCAAGAAAGGAATCAAGGAAGATCCGTCCGGAAAGGTTCTCGCATCGTGGAATGAATCTTTTCCGTTGGAATCCTGGCACGGAGTAGTAAGTGAAGATAATAACGTCGTTGGAGTTTCTCTTGATGGACTTTCGCTTAGTGGAGAGATCAAGTTTTCTACTGTCGTCGGAATGCGGTTTTTAAGGAGTATTACTTTATCTGGAAATTCTTTAACTGGGAGGCTAGTTCCGACGATCGGATCAATGTCGGTGTTGCAGCATCTAGATCTGTCGGGGAATAAGTTTTACGGACCGATTCCGGGGGAGGATCTCGGATATTTATGGTCTTGTTCACTTGAATTTATCTAGGAACGGATTTTCTGGGGGCTCTTCCTGAGGGAATGAGGAATTTGCTGCAGCTGAGGATTTTTGGATGTTAGCGGGAATGAGCTGAGAGGTGATGTGGGAAGATTTTGTCGGAGCTGAGAAATGTGGAGCATCTGGATCTGAGTGGTAATGCCTTTTACGGGGAATTGGCTGTTGAGAAGGCAAATCTCTCGAGCCTGGGGGACACGGCGAAGATCATCAATTTGAGTTTTAATAGGATTAGTGGAGGGTTCTTCAGTGGTTCAGTTGTTCCGTTGTTTAAGAATTTGGAGGTTTTGGATGTTAGTTTTAACCAGCTTCGTGGAGAGTTACCGTCATTTGATTCGTTATACAATTTGAGAGTTTTTAGGGCAAGAAATAACCAGTTTTTTGGTCCTCTACCGGAGGAACTTTTTGGAAGTTCAGCAGCCTTGTTGGAGCTTGATCTGAGTGGCAATGGATTCTCAGGTGACTGACTTCTGTCTTTTTCTTCTATTTGAGGGGATGCTGGGTATCTGTAATGATAATGTACTTTTACATGAGCTAATCATTTGATTCTTCAGGTGAAATTTTTGGTGTTAATTCTACTTCGCTTAAGATATTGAATCTTTCATCAAATTCTCTGTCTGGATCGCTACCACCGGAAATTGGTAGCTGTAGTGTAATTGACTTCAGCGAGAACTTGATTTCCGGCGGCTTATCTTCAATGGAAAATTGGGGATCTACGATAGAGGTGGTTGACTTGAGCTCAAATGCTTTATCAGGAGTGATACCAAACAGTGTCTTCCATTTTGAAGCATTGACTTCTCTCAAGATCAGTAACAACTCCTTGGTCGGCTCTCTCTCTTCTCTATCAGAATTTGGCCATCAGCTATCTGCCATTGACCTTAGCCTGAACAAGTTGGCTGGTCCGCTCTCTCCCGCTCTCTTTACTTCATTGACTTTAACATATCTGAATCTTTCGGGGAACAAGTTTTCCGGAAAACTGCCTATTCAAGCTGCCCACTCTACTGAGTCTCTTGTTGCGCCCTCTGTCATGCCTATGGAATTATTGGACTTGTCTGATAATTTCCTCTCTGGCCCGTTACCTCCCGAAATCTCAGAGTTTCAGAAACTCAAGTACGTTGACTTGAGGAAGAATACATTTTCCGGGGAGATACCGACTGAATTATCCTACCTGAATGACCTAGAAGTCCTTGACCTATCCATGAACAACTTCAAGGGAAAGATCCCAGATTTTCTTCAACGGAATTTAAAGAAATTCAACGTCTCATTCAATGATCTCTCTGGAATTGTTCCTGAAAAGTCTACAAAAGTTTTGGTGCCGACTCATTTCATCCGGGGAATGCTCTCCTAGTGCTTCCACATCAGCGCTTGAACAACGTTGGCTCAGGGTCTCCTGTTATTGGTCAGCAGTCTGATCATCGGCATATTAGATCTCGAATCCTAATTGCCATCATTGTTGGCTCGATTGGAGCCCTAGTGCTCATTTTCTTCATCTTCATGGCTGTATACATGATAGCAACTCAAGAACTCTGCAGAAAACGAGGGTTCTGGGATTATGCATCGGGCAGAGAAGTCAAATTGGGCCGATTCTCTCGATCAAAAAAATATTCAGATTCCATAAAAAAATGACGCCGTCCAAAGTTCTACAAGCTTCTCGAATGATCATTTGCTCAATTCAGGGTCTTCAAGGACGTTGCCTGTGCAAAAAGAGGCAGTCATTTTGGAGGCATCGGAAGTTGAATGTGCTGACCGGCCCGTTGTGCTGGATGTCTACTCTCCGGATAGGTTAGCTGGAGAGCTGTTTTTCTTGGAGAAATCATTGACTTTCACAGCAGAGGATTTGTCACGGGCCCCCGCAGAGGTTTTGGGGAGGAGTAGTCATGGGACTTCATATAAGGCAACGTTGGCTGGTGGCCAAACATTGACCGTGAAGTGGCTGAGAGTTGGGCTGGTGAGAAGGAAGAAGGATTTCTTCAAGGAGGTGAAGAAGATTGGGGCTATTCGGCACCCAAATATTGTGCCGTTGAGGAGCTATTACTGGGGCCCACGAGAGCAGGAGCGATTGCTTCTCTCAGATTATATTTATGGGGATAGCTTGGCCCTTCATCTGCATGGTATGCTTGGAACAATCTCTCTCTATTTCTCTTTCTTCACCGTGCATACTTTTTCTCTTATGTCTTTCTCTTGCTCTATCTCCCTCTACCTCTCCCTTGCTCTCTCGTCCTCTATTACTATCCATTTTCTCCCACTCTCATTATCTCATCTGGCGCTCTACGTCTACAGCTTTCTGCTATTTGACCATCTGGATGTGCATCTCTCCGTGTGATGTTATTTGTCGCTCTCTATATCTCTGTCTATTTATTTCTCTCTGTCTGTCTTATCTCTCTCATTATGCAACCCGTATCTCTATACTCTGTTTGTGTTTCTCTCTCTATGTATCTCACCCTATTTTTCTATAAATCTCACCGTATCACATCCTACCTCTCTCTGTCTCTCTCAACATATCTCTTTCTGGTTATTTCTCTATCTCTCTGTTTTGTATTTTTATCGTTCTGTATGTCACCTATCCAACGTATCTCTTTTTGTATGTCTTTATCTCTGCCTGACTCTTTCTCTATCTTTCTTTCTAGAGTTCTCTCTCCATTTCTATTCATATCACTCTCCCGCTGAAATCTGTTCTGCTTTTGTAGAAGCCACACCTAGAAGGCATTCCCCTCTGACTCTTCCCCAGAGACTGAAAATTTCCATGGACATAGCCCGAGCCCTACTTCATCTCCACCATGATCGAGGTCTTCCCCACGGAAACCTCAAGCCAGCTAACATTCTCCTCACTAATGGGGACCTGACTGCGCGCCTCGCCGACTTCTGCCTCCACCGCCTCTTGACATCCTCAGGCACTGCAGAGCAGATGCTTAACCTATCTGCCCTAGGGTACTCTGCCCCAGAGCTCACCGCTTCCGACCGCCCCTCTCCTTCCTTCAAGGCTGATGTCTACGCCTTCGGAGTGATCATGTTGGAGCTGGTTACTCGCCGCAGTGCCGGCGACATCATCTCTGGGCAGTCGGGCGCCGTGGACTTGACAGATTGGGTGAGAATGTGCGTGAGGGAGGGGCGGGAAGGGGAGTGCTTTGACCGGGATATGGTGGAGGAGACAGCGCCCAAGGCGATGGATGATCTGTTGGAGGTCTCTCTTCGGTGTATTCTCCCTGTAAATGAGAGGCCCAGCGTGAGAACTGTCTTCGAGGATCTCTGTTCCATAATCATTTGATCACGGTTTTGCCTTTTGTACATGTGCAGGCTGATCAATCACATCTTTTTTTTTCCTCTGATTCTGCCCCCATGTGAAACGCTTGTCCATTGATTGATTGATTGATTGATTGATATTAACCAGAGTTCTTTGCATTCTGTGATCTCCTAGAGAGAGAAAGATAGAGATTCGTTTGTAAGATAGGGAGGGAGAAGTGAAGATATGAACTTTCCAAATCTTTTTCATAGAGAGAAAGAACTCCCAAACCAATGGTTGAGCCATTTCCTTCTCCAAAGAAAAGAGCACAAAACTGCCACCTAGTCGTTTCTCCTCTCTCCCTCACATAATAACATCACAAAGCGCATGAAGCATTTGTCTTCAAAAAGGAGGGCCAAAAATCTAGAATGATGTTGATGTAAGATGCATCGGAAGACAGCTACATGCAGCGGCGGTGTCGATGGCGGTGGCGGCGGTGGCGGATCCCGAGCGCACACTTTTGAGAAGAGAACAATTCTTGACTCAAAATATGACTACCAATTCTACTACATAGACTACCAATTCTCTATTACATAGACTACCAATTCTTGACTCAAAATATGACTACCAATTCTTTTTGAGAAGAGAACAATTCTTGACTCAAAATATGACTACCAATTCTATTATAGGGTATAGATGTTGTGGTTGCTATTGGTAGGCTTTGGGCTCATACCCCGCCAGATGTCTGAGGGAGATGGTTGATATGAGTGAAAGATATGATATATATATACACTTGTGTGTTGGGCTTATTCGCTAAGATCATCTTGGGCCAGCCCACTTGGCATATTCACCTGACTCATCCAATGAGCCATCTCTACGTGTCTTCGCATCTCCCATGTTTTCTCATCTCCTTGGTCTTTGTGTCTTCCTCTTCATCTTGGCGGTAAATCATTGATGAACTAGAGAAGTAGATTGCTCGCTGAGGTCAAATTACGCATATCATGTCTTCGGTTTGGCTTCGTCGATGAAGGACCTTTTGAAGGAAGCTCAAACTGTTGCTGCCATTGGATTTGTATCGAGTGAAAACTGAAGGCTATGATAACACAAGGTAATCACATGAAAACTTGAGAAAGAGCCTCTCTCATACTGCCTTGTGTCTTTTTATTCAATAAAGTCCGTTGCTTAGAAATTCTTGAACACCTTCTCAATGATAAAATATGACAGCTTTGATCTGCTGGTTGAGTAGATTTTCAACTCCAGACAAGTATTTCTTGAAAATTTGCAATGATTCTAATTTCTTGAGTGCCTCAAACAATCAGACAATTGTGAATTTTTGGGTAGTAAATGTTACAGTCTTGTATGGATAAAATATAATAGAATAAAGAAGATAAAATTCATAAATGTTGGTGATAGCTGAAATCAATTCTCTTGGTTTGAGAGGGCTTCCATTATTGTTGAGGCCTAGTAGTAAAACTCCAGAGAAGAAATTCTTCATGGGATTTCTAGAAATAAGACTTTTAAAGCTCAAGAGAAGATTGGCCCAATATGGAAAACTTACACACCATATATTGTCACGTAATAAAACTCTAACTAACAACTACTCAAATGAGTTCCTATACTAAGTGAACACCAAAATTTAGATATTGTAGGTTTCTCATCACATTTTTTGCACATTTATCACTACATTTATAAGATATATAATAACTAAAGTAGACGACAAGTGCAAAACTCGTCTATACGGAATACATACTAAGTAAACCAAGAAGGTGGATCTTTGAAGCTAAGCTTTCATTTAGAAATAACTTTATGGGGGGGGGACTGATATCATGCATATTTAACTTGTATTTCCATCATAATAGAGTGATATTAATTATTATCTTATGTAATTATAATGCATGTTATCATAGTTTTATGCCAATTTCACCATTGGCATGCCATTGTACTAAAGTCTACATTTTTGTATTATTTAGGGTCAATTATGTGCTTTATTGATGTTTGACCTTTTTTTCAAGGTCAAACAACTTGAAATTAACTATTTTTTTCCTTGAGTTGAATTTTTTTAGGATTTTAGTGGATGATTAAAAAGAAGAGAATGATGGGATGAATCAAAAAGTCAACTTTAGGGGGTTGACTGTATTTGGCTTTTTAAAGTCAAGTTAAAATTATTTGAATTCATCATATTTTTCTTGTTAAAAATTTGTATTTCAGGTGCCATGGGATTAAAGAATAAGAAATTTGTGATCCACTGAAGAAAAATTTGAGTCCAAAGGCCTTTTAAATTGAAAGTTATGAATTTCTTAAGTTTATATATTTTTCTAGAATTTATTTTGATTTTTCAGGATTTTTAAAGGCCGTAATTGCCAAAATTTGGATTTATGAAGCACGAGATGCGCGCGGTGTTGACGTGGCGACGCGGACACGTGGTAGCGCAAACTGGGCTGACACGGACCCACGTGGGCGCCTACGTGGCACGCAGGTGACGGGACAAAATCGCGAGGTCGTCAATTGCACGCGGTCTTGTGTCAAAACAAAGTCCAAACTTATCAATTTAATGAAAATATCTCGAATTGAGGGTATAATGGTAAATAAGGGTTGAATCCACAGGGAATTAGGGAAATTTATGATGATCTCTTCGATTTTGATCAAATCGGATGATAAATTGATGACAGAATTGGGAAAATGATAGATTATGAAAGAGAACTTCAAGACGATTCCACAGAATAAAAATCATCGAATTTGACTTTGATTTCGCAGAGAAATTGAAGATCTAAGTGGGATGATTTTTCTGAAACTTAAAATTGTGAAAATACCGAAAATAAACTTGAAATTAAATCAAATTACTAATCTAAGCAGAAATTAAACATGAATAGATGAAAGATTAGTGAAAACCGACTCTACTAACCCTCGATTGCGATTGGATTAACCCAATTAATCGTCGGGATTAAGGCTTTTCATAAAAAAATCAAGAAATCGCGATTGTCGAGTTCAAGCTTCGATTTTTCCTTCGTCTTTCGGCCAAATCTTGATCATAAGCCCTCTGTGAATGCAGAATTGAGTCTAGAGATGATAGACTCAAGAGATTCAAGAGTATTGGTATCTAAACAGATCAATTGGATTGATTTGCTCTCGAATGGTTTACAAATCAGAAGAACATAACTATTTATACTGTATTTGGGTGTAACCGTCCAATCAGATTTAATCGACGATTCTGATGAAACGGTTCATCGTGAACCGTTACGATTAAATCGCTGCCGTCCGATCGTCGATGGAGTGCTTAGATGAAGCCACGTGTCGCGCATTATAAAACGCCTTGAAAACGTATCCGTCGGATCATCATCAGACGCTTCAGATGCGTTTTGATCGCGTTAAATCTTGACCATTATAACTCCCATTTAAGACACGTGCACGATTGATGATCCGGTGGACTTCATGTTCACGTGATCCACGCGCGATATTTGATTCGATCGCCTCCGACGCTTTTAATGCTGCCACATCGCCTGAAATAAAACAAAGAGAGAATAATCCCACACGGAGAAAATCAAGGAGATGCGTCGGGTTTATAAGGTAGACAGACTTAAGCGTTTAGCCTAAATCCGACTAACGGATGCTTATATGTATTATAACCCTATATTACGAGTAAATATAAATATGCACACACGTCACCTCCGCGCCACGCAAGCGCTCTCGTGGGTCCGCGTGGCTCTACCACATGGCCTTGCATGCCACGTTGCATCCACGTGGGTCCCGCACGAAAAATAATCCCCTTTTTGTTATTTTTTTTATTTTTTTAATCGATTTAAAAATCTAAAATAAATTCAAAAAAAATCTAGAAAAATCCCTAAAAATTAGAAAATTCATAAATTTCAAAATATAACTCCAAATTAATCCAAATTTCTTTCATTTGATCCAAAAATTAATTATCTATCATTCTAAAAAGTCAAAATTAATAAATAATGGGAGTTTTAATTTCTATTTCAAAAATACATTTATTTCTTAAAGATTGTAACTTAAGAAAATTTAAATAAATGTTTATAAAATGATTTCTCTCATTATTTTAACTTAAAAACACCTATAATCTCAAGTAAAAATGGGTTATAAAATTATTTATTATTTAATTCATCATATTTAACCCTAATTTAAAGTATTTTGAGATTATAATGACTTTTTCATGGAATGATAGATAAATACTCATAAATATGATAACATGCATTGAAATGAAATCATTTATGCCTTAATATGCATCAATAATCATGTATTATCATGTCTAATTAGCATGTTATCAACATGCTAAGGGCAAGTGGGCTAAGCAGATTGGGCCCGTGGGCATAATGAGCCCGATTATCGAGTAGAGATATAAGGGAGCCGTCATAGGCTCAGCACGCGACGCAAACCGATAAGGGTGTTCCCCCTTATATAGGCGATAAACTCGTTTCTTTTCTTCCATGTGGGACTAATGTCAATCGATGTTTTGCAAGCGACATGACAGATCATGAAGCGTCGGATCAAACGTGCAAAAGGGCGTGCGTTGATTTGGTGGATCTCGATCCATCAGATCTTGATTAAACACACATGACAAATTCACGATCGTCGATCTCATTCGTGAGATCCAACTGTCAGAACTTTATTTCGCAATTGGTGAATCGTGGAGTGACACGTGGCTGCTTGTAGACGCTCCGATGAAGATCAAATGGTAGAAATTAAGGAGAGGTGGAGCCCGCGTTGTGGGGATCATGACATACTTCTCTCATGCAACGTGGCTTCATTTGAGCCGTCCAAGCTCTTTAAGCGAAATAGATGGCCCGGATTTAAATCGTGAATTTCTTCTATAAATTGATGTTCTCTTTTACGGAAATGTGACTCTTGATTAAGCATTTTTGCGTTAAATTGATAAATATTTGGAGGAAGATCTTGAGTTTTTCGTGATTCTCTTGCATCCTAGACTCAATCGCGTATGGATTGAGGCAAGAAATTCAAGAACATTGTGAGAAAACGTTTGGTAATCGCCCCTTGAACACCGAAATCACAACGGAGAAGGAATAAGAGAAATTAATAGCAATCAAAGTAATTTGAGGCTCAATCTTCGCGTCAATCGGGTTAGTAGTGTGATACCATCATAATCCTCACTTTCTAGATAGTTTAGATTGACTTTAGATAGGTAATTAGAGTTTTATGAACCAGAATTTCTTTGTTTCGTCCAAATTTCGTCATAGATTTTTGCTTATTTCCGAACAAGGATTTCTCCCTGATCTTAAGTCCAATTCTAACGAATTTGTTTTATTAGATTTCTTGTTTAATCAAATTTCTGTGGATATCTGATTCAAAAATTTTCATCAAGGTTTGGCCTTTCGATATGTCTTTTGACCAACTACTATTCAAAATCAATCCGAATTGGGCGTTGACTTTTGAGGGCTATTCTTACAAATATATAAGGTGAAATTTGTCAATTTCGTGTCTTTGAGATCCTTTGATCGTAAGCTTTCTCTCTAGTTTATAAAAATATAATTTTCGTAATATTATCTCATCATTTTCTTCTCTGATTTTATAGAAAGTCAAAGTACGGTCAAAGTCAATGCTTTGACTTTTCTTCTCTAAATATTTTTCAAAATTCTAAAAAAATCTTTTGATAAAAGTCAACCATACTCTTTGTGGATTAGACCCGATCTCATAGATGTACTTGATTTCAGATTTTCAAATCATCATGAATTCAGAATTATAAATATTGTTTGACCGATGATCGTGTGTTTCAACGACTGCATGTTTCATCGTTCGTTAGGGACTCGATGATTTAATTATGCGTATAATTCTAAACTGGTTCTTAAATGTGGGGATCTTCAAAAGCATTAACCTCTTGTGTAAAATCAGTAGATAGTGATCTTGAAGAGCTCGCTCTTCTTTTTATTCTTTAGCCCATGAACCTCATATACTTCATCATTTGACTACCATTATTTTACTTCTCATTTTATTTTAAATTATAATAATAATCAAACTCAAAATATTTTGAAATGCTTGCCACTTTTTTTGATGAAATCAAGTGGGGTTGGTCACCAAATAAAATTGAAAAATCATAGTTTAAGTCACTTTTAATCATTTTATCAACAATTCATGCAATTCAGCAGATATTTCATAAAAAACTTGAAATCACCCAATTGATATAAAATTCAGCACTATCTTGTACGTATACATTCTAAATCATGGCAAAGTATTGTATAAAATATTTAAAGGGTTTGTGTAAATATGGTTATTAGTCATCCTTGTCTTTGCACATTCTGTCAAGCATTACCTAGAATCTTTACCGCTCTATATGTTCATGTGCGAGTCATGTTATTTGGGAAAACACTATTGCAATACCTCCCAATGCATAATAATATTCCATCCTTGTGATGGATATTATGTTGCCTATAATCTAAATCACACTTCCATGTATCTCGTTTATATTCATTGAAATGAAATTTTTTATTTTAATTCTTTTGTGATATTTAAAATGATATCCATGAGAATATAAATGACTTAGTGAATTATCATAAGATCATAATACAATGATCATTAGACTTTAAACCGACGAAAATGCATCCAAAGCATCAGATCAAAATCATACGGATGACATTTCAAGCGTTACTTCTAAAGCGCACGACGTGGCGAGATCTCGAAGCTCCATTTTGGATTGGATAGATGCCATTTAACTGTAATGATTCAAAGCATGACATTTCATTAGAGCCGTTGATTGAAGATTAAAAGCTCGATCCGATAGTTACGCCCAATTTGTCCTATAAACTGAGATATTCTTCGACGATATTAATCATTCTTGGGTTTTTCAAGTAATCGAATTGTCTAGACACCACAATCCTTGAATCTCTTGTTCCCTTCACTTATAGACTCATTTATGTGTCCGAGGAGTGTTTGAAAGTGAGATTTTGTTGAGAGAACAGGGAGAAATTAAATCTTGAATGCCAACGATCATCTTCGAATTTGCGAAATGAGAAGCCTTTGATCCGGCAAGAAATTGGATCAATTCGAGCTCTATCTTGGGTTTAAAATTGTGTTTTCATCCTAATCTTTCTTCCTATAAAATTAGATTTTAATTTCGAATAATAGATTTAGTCAATTTCAATTTTAATTTTGGTTTTTCATAATTTTCTCGTTCAGAAATTTCTCTATGGTTCGCTCGTTAATTTCTCCATGAATCTTGATCCAAATTCAAGGGTTTTTGATTCCGTGGATTTGCCTCCGAGTTATATTTCTAAATTTATTATATTTTCTCACCTCATTTCATTGTCCGATTTGATAAGATTTCAAAGAATACCTAACAAATATCTTAATTTTCCGTAGATTCGACCCTTATTCGCCACTATGCTATCTAATTTGTGATAACTTCTCTAAATTGGTGAGTTTGGTAAATATTTTGACACAAATTTGTGTGTATTCAATGACCACAACAATTCGTTTCATCACTATCCTTTGGGTCTCCACATTGATGGCCACAAGATCAATTTTACTCATCATATGAGTTCGATCATATAACACTATTCTTGTAAGATATTTTATTATCCTTCTCAAATGTCTCTCAAATAGGAATGTTATAACATATGTTTAAATACAAACTGATCATTTTATTATGATCTTGTCATAATTCACTTAGTCATTACAAATGTTTATGAACTTCATCGCAAAAATCACACAAGAATTTTTACCTTTTGAATTTTCTACTTTTGGAAATTTATCTTTTTTAATAGTTATGAGACTTTGCATAATTATTTTAGAAATGCAAATATCTGCCTTTTTTATTTAGTATTATTACCAAAGATTACTATTTTGTCCTCGATTTTTGAAAGTCATACCAAGGATACGCAAGGTTAAAGTTAGAAACATTTTTGAACCGATTTCAACTATTTAATTTGATATGATGAGAGTCATGAAATTTACATGATTCTAGAAAACATGCATCTCCCGAAGAAAAAAAAAAGATTTTTACATTTATTTAGGCAATGGAAAGAACGCAAGAAATTTCAGCTTGAATAAGTATTCATGGCGACATTGGCTATCCTTCTAGAATTCAACACATGAACCCTGGCATCGACTTCGCTCATCAGCCGACAGAGACAAAATCTGCCCAGTTCAAAGAATTCCAACAACTCCATTTCCCTCCATTGATTATGCACATATCATCAAAAAGGAATCATGATCTTCCATTCTTTCAAGAGATGGGAAACCTCTGATTTCTGCTTCAGAAAATACGCCCATGCTTCCCGGAAGAATTCGTCCATTAACAAACTTATGATCGAGATCAGAGCTGGGGAACCGTACCCGAGGGAAATTGATCTTGGATGAGAGCTTCGGCGGCAAGCCTACCGGAAACGAGAGCTCCATCAAACGTCGCCGAGCTCATATAATCTCCACACAGATAAACTCCATCTCCTGCTCTCAAATCCTTGTCATTAAACTTCGTCGGCGGGCTCTGATCCGGCTGAGCAAAAGGTATCCTGTAAGTCCTCAGATGCTTCCATTTCCCCACCTCCGAAGATCCAAACCACTCTCCCAGTTCTTTCACCACTTCCTTTACAAGAAATTCATCGTCTTTCTCCGAAAAACACCCAATCAGAGAAACGGAAACCAGAGTCTTCCCTGCAGGAGCGTAGGTGGGGGCCACATTGGTCGCGAAGAACATGTTGTTGACTATTCCTTTGTTTGTGCCGTTGAGCAGCAGAATCGGATCTTTCAATGGTGCCCGGTCAGCTGAGAAGTATAAGCACGTGGTGCTCCTGGCAGGACGGTCAACGGAAATTCTCTTCTTTAGAGGTGGTGCTCCCGGGACCAACCGACGCGCCTCCGGTAGCTCCACCGCCACAACGACGCCTAGATCCGCGGTGATAGCGTCGCCGCCGGCGATTCTTACAACGGGACCTCCGTCGGACGTGGCAGGGTCTACACCGTCCGCTTTCGTGAGCAATCGTACGGATCCGGGGGGAAGTCCGGATGCGATCTGTTCGGGAATGGCGGAAATGCCGCCGGCAGGGAGTACGTTGTCGCCTAGCGCGAGACACTTGAAAATAAAATCGAACAGGCGGGAACTCGTCTCCAACTCGCGATCAAAAAAAATCCCCCCGAAGAACGGCCTGAAGAACTTGTCGATAACGGAAGAGGTAAAACCGGAATTTCGGAGGCGAGAGAGGATAGACGTCTCCTGGGAAGAGAAAATTTCTCTATCGTCGCTGATTTGGGCGCGGAGTCGGGAAATTCCAATGAGGAATTTATCCGGGATGGTGCCGATCGGGTTAAATAGGGAGGCGATTCCGTCGGTCGGGTGACGGAATGGATCGGAGACGCGGTGGAATTGGCCGTCGCCGGTGTAAATTAGTGCGCCAGAGTAGAATTTTTGGAGATTTAGAGAGGAATAGTCGAGGAGTTTTTGGGCTTCGGGGTAGGCGGTGATGAAGATCTGGAAGCCGCGGTCGAGGAGGAAACCGTCGCAGGAGTCGGTGCGGACTCGGCCGCCAACGGCGGAGGAGGACTCGAGGAGGAGGACAGGGACGCCGGCGGAGTGGAGGCGGGCGGCGGCGGCGAGGCCAGCGAGACCTGCGCCGACGACAACCGCGTGACGTGGAGGATTCTGATTGGAGGATGGGGGAGTTGTTAGTTTGGTTGCGAGAATGGGGCGGCGGGTGGAGCGCCGGAGGGGAGTGGGGGAGGCGGCAGCCGGAGATGGAGAGAGGGAGATCATGGTCGTTGGACCGTTGGTGGTAGTCTAGAAAGAGAAAGAGAGAGTAGACTGTAGAGGGAGAGAGAGATTGAGGCAGTGGCGATGAGGGAATTATCAGGATAAAGTGGGACCAAGTGGACCCCACTTTAAGATTTCAAGACCCAGCAGATCTAACCTGCACATTCCACATCACACGGGGAAGTAGGGATGTACGATCACGATTGATCGCAGGCAATCGCTTCGAAATCAGCGACTCGATTTTCAATTTATGAAAGTCGAGATCGATCGAGAGGGATAGCCAGAGTGCCGCTGCCGCTGAGAGAGGGGGCTTCTCGAGAGTGAATGCCTCCGTTTTTCTTAGACCTGAGAAAAACTGAGACGGCGGCTTCTGCTGCCGCCAGCGAGGAAGGTGGAAGAGAGTATGGCTGCTGCTGCTGACGAGGAGAGAGTCCGTCGGCAGCAGAGGATGGCCTCACGGGTGAGCAGATGTAGGATGGAAGAGAGAAATCGAGAGAGTTAGGAATATTGAGAGAGAGAGAGAGAGAGAGAGATTCAGAGGGAGAGATTGAAGAGACTGATGGGAGAGAGAGAGAGTTATTGGTTTTCTTCAAAATTCATCAATTTTTGTATCATCATAACTACGCTTGAGTTAGAGTTCTTGATAAAATAAGTGTATTGAGAATTTTTCAAAGTGAAAATTTGTTTTAAAATTATTCAGAGAGTCTATGATGGGGAGCTCATCACTAAACTATGATAGTAGTTTGGGTAGAGAGATAAAGACATATATTTGAGTTAGTGCCCAACTAGCATCAATGAATATATGAAACAAATTGAAAATCTATGCATCAATGTCACATTTTCTCTAAGTTTTATTATCTAATTTTAAGTCGACCTAGGTAAGAAATACTAGGAAGTCATTAAATGCATTGTTGAATACTTAGAGAATGATTTATTTCTAGTCTATATAGGAGAGGAGTTAAAGCTCTAGGGTTACAATGACTTGAGTTTTCCTTTAGACCGAGATGATAGTAAATCTATACCTAGATTCCTATTCACTTTGAATGGGGGAGCACTATCCTGGAAGAGTCCAAATAGACCACCGTTAAAGTCTCAACAACATATGATAATAGATTTTCACTAATGATAATACTAAGTAAGTAGTTTGGTTGAAGAAGTTTATCTTAGACCTTGTCATTATCCCTATGATCTCATATCCTATTCTCTAATTATGCATCAATAGTGGTACTAGAGCACAATTGAAAGAGCCAAAAAAATAAAATATTTTATAGGATTCATTTCAAAGGTCTCATTAGAAGTCAAAGCACATGTTGATACACTTTAACTTGAGTGAGAGATAGTTGTAAGAGGAGATGTAATGGTGGAAAGAGTTCTATCCACTAACAATATAATAAATCCACTGAGATAAGGCCTTTTTTGGGATTTAAGGTCGATAAACCTTTTAAATTTTTTATAAAAACATTAAATACGATAGAATACATCAAATCAAATATTCAAATTACTAAGGCACCAATAACCGATGATCCTATCATTTAGTATGTATGAGAAAATAGACTTACTGAACAAGGTTTACTTGAAGGAGTTCTCGAAGTTGTTCAAGTGTCCAGCCTCTAGAGATATCCACACGATCTTCAAGAAGTTATATCTCCTCGTCTATAATCTTAACTAAGAGAGAAAGAAAATAAAGGAGAGAATTTCTAGAAAGCTTACATGGGCACCTTGAGTTGCGGTTGTTCTCCTCTATTTATTGATATTGAGTACATATATTTTTTTATAAAAACCCTCTTAATTATTTTCATATCTACCAGCGTTTATAGACTTCATGTGTGTGACCCTCTAGGTCCAGATATCTCATTAGTTAATAAATCTATATACCTAATAACATCTTATTGATCAATCTTATTAATTATCTACATCGAGATATATATTAATTAATTTAGGATTGATTCAACCAATCAATAGGGTGAGTTGTCAACCTCGTTTGATGCCAAGCTACGTTGTGTACCCTAGTAAATATAGAGTGTAAAAGAAATCACGGAGGGAACCTTCTTATCGTCGATTAAAATATATGTATAATTTTTTTGCACAAAATTATCAATAACTTAAGGAATGGTTAATTGTCAAACCCTAATCAGTTACTCAAGTTAGTATTGATGAGTAGAGGAAATAATCTAGAACTCCTTTGATATTTTCACTACCTTGGCCAAGGAATTCATCACATCTCATTTCTTGAGTCAATCTCCTCATATACCAAGGGCGGATGATCCCATCTTGACCACATAATCACCTTTGATGGCTTCATGTCGTATCCAATATATGATACTTGAGAAATTTAATGGCTAGGGATTCATAAGTCATAATCAAAACATGCTATCCATCTATGAGATGTTTTTGGTATCTCAAGTCAAAGGACCATGTACATAACCGTGACAAGAATAAACCTGATTGATAGTTAGGTATAATTTAATTATGAGATTCATATAAATAAACTCAGTGAACTCTCTCTCCATAGACCACCCACTATCTATCCATAGAGTATCCATTCCTATAGCATCAAGATTAGTCATATTCATCATATGAGTCAGATCAAATAGTGCTACTCTTTTTGGATAATTCTATATCTTTATCAAATATCCCAATGATCATTATATGATGATCTTATGATAATTTATTGAGTTATTATATATGTTCATGGACTTCATTACAAACATCACATACAAATGATAATAAATAAATTTCATTTTATTAAACATAGACGAGATACATGAAAATGCGATTGGCTTGCAGGCCACATAATATCCATTAACCTTTAGTTCAAGAAGTTTTTTTAGCATTATTATATATCCATGGGGTTAATACACACGAGGGTGATTGACTTTAGTTTATGTAGGATATTGATAAATATCATGTGGCCTATAAGCCAATTATATCTCTATATATTGTGTTTATGTTCATTAAAATAAAATTGATTGATTGTTATTCTTGTGTGATATTTATAATGAAGTATATGAGCATATGTGATGACTAAGTGAATTACAATGAGATCATAATACATCGATCATGTTTCAAATATTCTCATTCGTGAGATATTCAAGAAAGCTATTGAATTATATGAAAAGAATACCACTGCATGATCTCACTCATATGATGAGTATGGCTGATCCTATGGCCATCACTATAGAGACAACAAGGATAGATGGTATGTGTTCCTTAAAAAAGTGTTCACTGTATAAATCTTCATGAATCCTTGAATGATATTATACTTAACTATCAATAGAGTGGATTCATGTCATAGTTATGTATGTGGTCCTTGGACTTGAGATATCAAATATATTTTTTAGATTGATGATTGTGTTTTAACTATAACTTATAAACCCCTCGCCACGGGATTTGCACAACACCTTATACTGGATGTGACATGAAGTCCTTAAAGGTGATTGCATAAACAAAATGAGATCAGTTTTCCTCTATATTTGAGGAGATTGACTTAAGAAATGAGATGAGATGGAATCCTTGGTTGAGATAGAGGAAATATCGGAGAAGGTGTTCTCAATGTTTTCTTGTACACATTAATATTTACTTGAGTGATTGACAAGGGTTTAGCAGTTGACCATACCATGAGTCATTCATGAGTCTCACATAAATGAAGGACTATTGATAACATGTATATTTAACTTAAATTTTTATCTTATTTAACTAATATTCATGCTTATTTTATGTGATTATGATGCATGTTATCATAGTTTTTATGAATTTTCTCCATTGGTATGCCATTTTACTAAAGTCCATATTATGCATTATTTAGGGTTAATTATGTGCTTTATGGATGTTTAATCTTTTTCAAGGTTAAATAAATAGAAATGAATCACTTTCCTTGAATTACTTTGACTTGAGTAGATGATTAGAAGAATTAATTTCAAGAAGAGAATGTTGGGATGATATAAAATAGACTTCTTAAGAGATTATCTAAGTTTATTGTGAATTCATCTTATATTCTTATTTTAATTTATTTTAGATGGCATGATATTAAAAAGGAATAAATTTGTGAGCCAATGGAGAAAATTTGAGTAAAAAAGGAGTTGTATTTTTGAAGATATTGATTTCTGAATTTTCTGGAATTTATGTCGATTTTTAGGAATTTATTTCATTTAAAATATAGCAAAAAGGGGGTTTATTTCTCCACAAGACACGCGGAGCTGACGTGGCAGAGCCACGCGAGCCCACTCGGATGCCTACGTGGCGCAGATGTAGCGCGATGCGGATGCCTGGGTGGTGCCTACGTGGCATGAGGGTCTTCGGGCTGGCAAGTGATGGGCCCTCGGGTTAGTGGGCCCAGGTAAGATGTTTGGAGCGGTAACGCGAAGGCTTCATTGCCTTCCACCTTTTATACTCATCTCTCTTGATTATTTCTTCCTTGTGGACTATGTTCCCTTTAATTGTTAAATTTGCAGGATACATGGCAGCGCTACGGTCGTCGGATGCAATCGCATCAATTAAGACGCATCGATCGCGTGGACTCGGGTCCACCCGATCGCCATCAAAGGCACATGCGCAAAGGAGGACTGTTGATCGCATAAGTGACATCGGACGCTCGAGATTTAATTGCGCTTTCTGCGATTATGGGGCGACACGTGGACACATCAGGGTCTTTCGATCAAAATCTGACGAGCAATTTTCGCGGGATCATGGGATCGTGGCTGATAACATGCATTTATAACTTAAGTTCTTATCCTATTCAAATCATATTCATGCTTATTTTATGTGAATATAATGCATGTTATCATAATTTTTATGAATTTTCTCCATTGGTATGCCATTACACTAAAGTTCATATTTATGCATAAATTAGGGATAATTATGTGCTTTCTTGATGATTAATCTTTTTGCAAGGTTAAATTAATAGGAATTAAGCACTTTCCCTCACTTATTTTGACTTTAGTAAATGATTTAAAGGATTAATTATAAGAAGAAAATTACTGGATGATTAAAAGAGAGAGATCTTAATGAATGCCTTTATGTTATTTTTAATTCATCCTATATTCTTCGTTTAAATCATATTTTAAATGGCATGATATTAAAAGAAAGAGAATTGTGATCCAATGGAGAAAATTTGAGATTAAAAGGAGTTATATTTTTAAAGATATGGAGTTTTGAATGTTTTAGATTTTTTCTAGATTTTTTCTGGATTTTTATTTGATTTTTTTATTGAATTATTCCTTAAATTCGCAAAAAAATGGGGTTATTTACCACAGGACCGCGGAGCTGACATGGCAAGGGAAGCTGACGTGGCGCACGGGACCCGCATGGATGCGACGCGACATGAAAGGCCACGTGGCAGGGCCGCGCGAGCCCAGGCGAGGCGCAGGTGGCGTGGACACGTGGCGTGGGCACCCAGGTGGCGCCACATGGCAGGGGGGCTGGCAGGTGAAGGGCCCACGGGTTAGTGGGCCCTGATTAGAGTATTGGGGCAGTAACGCAAACGCGTTACAACACTCCACCTTATATACGCGTCGTTTCCTCTTATTTCCTTCGTGTGTGACTATGTTCCCGGAAGATTTAAACTTGCAGAACACGTGGCCGCACCGTGGACGTCAGATGTTATCGCAATAAATGCAGGGGCGTCAATCGCGTGGACCCGAGTCCACGCGATCACCATCAGAGCACGTGCGTGAATGTGCACTTAAGTGATCACGATCGAGGACTCACCTGCCGACACGTGGACGCAATGGGAGCGTCCGATCTTCATCGGACGCGCGATCGTGAAGCGGTCGCGCAATCTTCATCGGACAGCGGAAGTGACATTAAGGAGATCGTGACCCTATCGTTACGCGATTGTGGCCCGATCGCCTCTAATTGATGGCCCACAATCATCGTGCGATCGTGGCCATCAAATCTGTTGGGATCTGAGGCTCGAAATGCTCTCCAAGTCTTTGTCCAAAATAGTGATGGCAGCGGAAGATGTTGAATCAAAACATTCAACATAGTTGAAGCACCAAGAATAGATGATCTCATCATCCATTCTAGGTGATCTTATCATCTAGTATAGAATGAAATTCATACTTACATGGATCATTTGAAAGAGTTCTTCAACCGTCCAAGCGTCCGACCTCTAGCAGTATCCACACAGTCTCCAAACGATCGGATCTCCTCTTGAACACTTGTCACCACGAGAGGAAGAGAAGAGGGAGGAGAAGTTCCACTTGGCTTGCATGGGCGCCTCTATTATGGTCGTTCTCCTCCTATTTATATACTTTGGGAATGTGAAATTTTCATAAAAACCCTTATTATTATGTCTATATCCACCGACGTCCATTGACCTTATGTGTGTGACCCTCTAGGTCCATATATCTCACCAGTTAATGACTGTATCAACCCAATAACACTTATTGGTCTTCCTTATCCATTAACTATATCAACATATAGATTAATTGTCTAAGGATCGATTTAACCCAATCAACAGGTTGAGTCGCCAGCCCGGTGGGTGCCAAGCTACATCACATGCTCTAGGAGATATAGAGTATATTAGAACTCTTTCATGGAACCCTGCTGTCATTGGTTACCGTGTACATATAATCCTTCATCCACACGAGACTTATGAATGACTTAGGGTACGGTTAATTGTCAAACCCTAATCGGTCACTCAATTTAGTACTGATGCGAGTAGAAAATCATTGAGAACAACTTCTCTAATATTTCCACTACCTTGGCCAAGGATTTAACTGCATCTCATTCCTTGAGTCGATCTCCTCATATACTGAGGGCGGATGATCCCATCTTAACCACTTAATCACCTTTGAGGACTTCATGTCGTATCTAATCTATGACGTTTTGGAAATCCCGTGACTAGAGATTTGTAAGTCATAGTCAAAACATGATCATCCATCCACAAGATGTCTTTGTTGTCTCATTTCAAAGGACCACGTACACAACCGTGACATGAATCAACCTGATTGACAATTTGGCATAATACCATTCAGGGATTCATATGGATCAATTCAGTGAACTCTTTCTCCAAAGAGCACCCACTATCTATCCTTGATGTCTCAACACCGATGGCCACAAGATCAGTCATACTCATCATATGAGTCAGATCAGATAGTGTTATTCTTTCTGGATAATTCGATGTCCTTCTCTAATATCCTACGAATAGGAATATTTAGAACATATGTTTAAAGACCCGCGATCGTTGTATTATGATCTCATCATAATTCACTTGATCATTGCATATGTTCATGGACTTCATTGCAAACATCACACAAGAATGACAATGAATAAAATTTCATTTCAATGAATATAAACAAAATATGAAAGTGTGATTGGCTTGCAGGCCACATAATACCCATCAAAATCCACCTCCCATCAGATCAGACGGTTCAAAATTCTCGCGGAAATTTCTCTTTAAAAACCGATGTATTCTCCCTTTGTAACTTAACTCTTGATTGATTCGTGAAGTAATTAAGCGAATTTGGAGCAAAATCTTGAGTTCATCATGATTCCCCTCCATTTAGACTCAATCGCGATCCGATTAGAGCATGATTCGTCATGATTAATTGTCGGATTTCATCAAATTTTCCCCTTGAACGCCGAACGTCCGCGAGGAAGAAATCGTGTAAATTCATTTCAATCCGTGTGAATTGAATCCCCATCTTCATGACAATCGGGTTAGTAGTGAGATTCAATCAATTATCTGACGGTAATTTGAGTTTTGATTACTTTTAGATAGTTAATTTTGCATTTTAAGTCGTTTTGTTCTTCAAGTTTACCCAATTTCAGTCCGAAGTTTTGCTGATTTTGAAAATAAGATATCTCTTTGATTATAATTCCAAATCATTTATTCTGGTTTTATTGGATTTCTTATTTCATCAGCTTCTGTGGATAGAAAATTCGTCAAATTCTGAGATTATTTGACCCCTCAATTTAACGTTTGACCAACCACTGTTCATTTTCAATCCGAATTTGGGCGTTGACTTGAGGGATCAATTACTCCTAAAATATAAATTAGAATTTGACAATTTTGGTCTTTTTGGAATCCTCTGGATGTTAGCTTTGATGGATATTATGTGGCCTATAAGCCAATCACACTTCCATATATCTTGTTTATGTTCATTGAAATGAAATTTATTCATTGTCATTCTTGTGTGATGTTTGCAATGAAGTCCATGAGCATGTGCAATGACTAAGTGAATTATTGATGGGACGAGACCGCGAGGTCGTCGATTTCACACGGTCTCGTGTCAAAAATTATTCCAAACTTACCAATTTTGGGAATTTATAACGAATTGAAGGGTATAATGGTAAATAAGGGTCGAATCCACAGGGAATTAAGGTATTTTCGAGATATCTTTTGGAAATTGATCAAATTGGACGATGAATTGAGGTGAGAAATTAGGGAAAATGGTGGATTTAGAAAGATAACTTCAAAACGAATCCACGAAATCAAGAATCATCGAATTTGGACTTGATTTCGCGGAGAAATCAAAAATTGAAGTGGAGAGAAATTTCAGAACGGAAAAATCGCGATTTAAGCTAAAATTCGATGAAATTAAATTCTAAATCCTAATCTAAACGAAAATTAAATATTATAGGAAGATAATTTAAGAAAAACCGCTTCCACTAATCCCAATTAGCGATCGAATCACTGCGATTAAACCACTTAATCCCGAAGAAGACGAAGAACGCGAACGTGAGATTCAAGCGCCGATTTCTCATAAGATTCTCCACAAAATCTTGATTTCAACCCCTCCGTGGATGCGGAAATGAGAGAGGAAGAGGATGGAATCAAGAAACGAGAGGAATGGTGTCTAGACAGCTCAATTAGATTGAAATCCAACTCGAATGTCTTACAATTACGAAGAACTCTTCCTTTTATAGGCCAAAATGGGCGTAACCGTCCGATTGATGCGTTTAATCCGCATCAACGGTCTGGATTAAACGCATCTCATCGAACCGTTATGGAAATGTCACGACAGTCATATTCCCGATGAACGCTCCAGATTCCATCTCGCGATATGCGTTATAAAACGCGTCGAACGGCGCCCGTTGGATCGCGATCCGACGATCGCGATGCGTTTCGGCGCATTAAATCAGGACCGTTATAACTTTCATATTAATGCCACTTGCGCGATCAAATGATCGGTGGTCCGTGTCCACGCGATCGATGCGTGGATCTCTTGCGCTCCGCCCGATCGACGCTCCTCCATCAACCACGTCGCCTGAAATAAATATAACTGTGTGGGACTTAGTCCCACACGGAAAATATTAGTGAAACCCGTCGGGTTTATAGGACCCGACGGTTTAATGGGTTGAATACCCTTCCGGTCTACGGAAGGCTGAAAACCCATTTATATATAGTATGTAAATAAAGTAAATAAATATATATGCCGCGTAGGCGCCGCGTGGGCCCGCGTGGCGCTGCCACGTCGCATCCACGTGGGACCCGCGCGAAAAATAATAACATTTTTGTCATTTTTTTAATTTTTTTAAACATTTTAAATAAAAAATAAAATAAAAAAATCCAGAAAAATCCCTAAAAATTGTAAAAATCATAACTTTCAAAATATAACTCCAAATTAATCCAAATTTCTTTCATTTGATCTGAAATTTAATTATCTATCATTCTAAAAAGTCAAATTATTTAAATAATAAGAGATTTAATTCTTATTTCAAAAATACATTCATTTCTTTAAGATTTTAATTTTAGAAAATGAATTGAATGTTCATAAAAATAATTTCTCTTATTATTTAACTTTAAAAACCATTTATAATCTCAAGTAAAGATAGGTTATAAAATATTTAATCTTTAATTCATCATAATTAACCCTAAATTAACACATTTTGAGATTATAACATAAAATTGCATAGAATGATAGAAATGCACTCAAAGTATGATAACATGCATATAAATGGAATGTTTTATGCCTTATTTTGTATTAATAATCATGTTATATCATGTTAAGATTGCATGTTATCACACCCCCCAACTTAAATAATTGCTAGTCTCTTAGCAATTTCCTATAGAATCTTCCTAGAAAGTCCTTTCCACTTCTCAATCCTACTACTAAAGAGGTGAAATGTATATAAGTATGATTAGTCTTCCTCATAGTGTGGACCATAGTGACCTAGATTCCATTTCTAGGTTGACTTCTTTAGTGCATATTAGGGTAGTGCTCATCGGCTAATGCTCGAGTCTAATTCTCAATTGTGATCGATGTGAGCATATCTAGGGTTTAATGCTATGGGGATGAAAAGATCCTCACACTCTCATGAGCAGATGTAATCCTTACCCTCAAAATGGAGGATACTTAATGTATTACAATTCCCCTCAACTTACCTTCCTCCTAAAAAGAGTACAATTGCAAAGGTATTCCTATCTTTGGATGCAGCGTTTGAGGTGGTTGAAAGAAAATTTAAAGACACTATATCTAAAGGAATGATGTGGTTAAAAGCAAATATGTGTGTAAACAAAATAGATTTTTAAGCAAAGGTGGTACCACTTATGATAATTTTAGCTCCCAAATGATGTGGATGGATGGTAGAGATAGATGGAAATGGTAGAGATGGTGGTGGAAGAAGAGAAGATATTCCTCTAATTTGTTCTCCTTCTTTTCACTTCTTCTATTTCTCTCTTTTTCTTTCTTTTTCTCCTTCATTTTTCCTTGCCTCTTTCTTTTCTTTTTTTTCTCTTTTTTTTTGTTTTGTTTTTGTAACTTTTTTTTTCTTTTTCAAAGATACTTCAAAATTTCAAAATAGTTTACACGAAATAAGGATATGGAGGGGTTGTTTCGTGGAGTTTTGAAGAGAGTTTGTCAAAATGTGAAGTGTAATGTTTTGAAGGGATATGTACCTGTGAGAGGAATGTAGAGGAGATGTGATGGATGTGTAAGTCACTTGGGAGTGTGATTATCATATGTGAGGTTGACAATGGGTGTAACTAAATAACTGGAATGGAAAATTGGAACTAAATGCCTAATAGGGAAAAGATAGGTATTTAAAAAAAAATTATGGATCATTGCACTCTTTTAAGGGAAAGTTTGGAATCGAGGAATTCCCACACTAAGTAGGTTCGGCTGATGTAAGGTAGGGGATAAGAATTTTGCTTGAACTTCACTCAAAATCTCTCCATTTCAAATCCATAGCACTTCAACCTTCTGATTACTCATTTTTCCTCGGTGCCTTGTTAGATACCCAACCCCAAAGAAGTCAACCATTACGAATAATCCCATGGTTTATCTAGATCACTTGATTTTATTACTCAAAATGTAATCATATGGGCTATTAGGCCCTCATTTCTACATCTCTAGTAGATAAGATCTCAAACTTTCAAGACTTCTAAGGTGGAGAAGAGTGGTAATAATTTGGAAAATAGGAGTTTTTAGAATTTAGAATTTTAAAATTTTTGAAAAATTGTTGAATTTTTCTAAGTCTTCACCCCCCAACTTAAACTCTTCATTGTCCTCAATGAAATTACTATGCTCATGAAGAAAGATAGCAAGAATAATGATCATGGTAAGAAAAAGATGATAAATGTGGTAAGGAGAAAAGGGTTTAGAAAAACTCATTGGGCTTTTTGATGCTTGTTCACGGGATTTCTCGTGCGTGCGCCCTTCATAATATGGTTCTTCGACAATGTATTTATTCTGAAAAAGAAACTAAAGGAAAAACACAAAAATGATAACTTTGGGCTGCCTCCCAATAAGCGCTAAGTTTAACGTCTTCAGCCAGACTCGTTTAAGCTCATATTCTCCAAAAATTGATGTGATTATTTTGAATAAAAACTTGATGCATGATAAGAAAATTCCTCAAGATTCAAACCATAATTATCCTTGTTATGAATAATAAATCATTATACTCTATGATTTGAAAGTGAAATTTGGATTTTATGCATGAAATTCAAATCATATCATCAGATTAGATTCATGTAATCACAAATTATTGGATATAGTATATTATATATATATATATATATATATATATAAATATAGGAATATAGATATATTTTTCTATAAAAATTTTCTATCGATAGAGCGGTTGAAATTTAGATCACTTCGAATCTATCATGGCCTAAGTCTACGCAGAGCATGGCTTCGATGCGGCCTAGGACGACGAGAAAACTCTAATAACCCTAGTACAACAGGCTTTTTTGAATAGAATCATGAATTTCAATAAAGATAAAAATTCAACAATGATTTAGAAAAACAAGTCATGCGTGATTCCGTGAGAGCTTGGCCCTCTCAAAACGATACATGTGAGCAATAGACCGTAATCCTTAGAAGAGGGAAAATTACTCAAGATGGCATCGAGTTGAGGATCATTTAAGATAAATTTCATCTTCGGAAGTCATTAAAACATGTTTTCTAAATCAATGACATCTCATGAAAATAATTATATAATACTAATTATCAAATAATGGCAAAGATCATACCTGGGTGTCGGTATCCGTGAGTGTTTATGCGGTCTTAACACGATTTTGAAAAATGATCGCCCGTAATCCTTGGAAAAGGGGTCGAATTCACTTATTCTCGTCGAATTAAGGATCACGAAGATAAAATTCACTTCGGATCACTCCAATTATGGTTGATGCGAGTTAAATTCAACAAATAAAAAGAAAAATCTGATGTTGACCAAGTCAAAATTGACAAATTTTCTAAAAAATATGCCTTCAATTCCCCAGCAACAGCGCCATTTGACGAGACGAGACCGCGAGGTCGTTGTTTTCACGTGGTATCACGTCAAAAAATAAAGCCTAACTTACCACTTTTGGGAATTAATCATGAATTGAAGGGTATAATGGTAAATAATGGTCGAATCCACAAGGAATTAAGGTATTTTTGAGATATCTTTTGGAAATTGATCAAATTGGACGATGAATTGAGGTGAGAAATTAGGTAAAATGGTGGATTTAGAAAGATAACTTCAAAACGAATCCACGGAATCAAGAATCATCGAATTTGGACTTGATTTCGCGGAGAAATCAAAAATTGAAGTGGAGAGAAATTTCAGAACGGAAAAATCGCGATTTAAGCTAAAATTTGATGAAATTAAATTCTAAATCCTAATCTAAACGAAAATTAAATATGATAGGAAGATAATTTAAGAAAAACCGCTTCCACTAATCCCAATTAGCGATCAAATCGCTGCGATTAAACCACTTAATCGCGAAGAAGACGAAGAACGCGAACGTGAGATTCAAGCGCCGATTTCTCCTAAGATTCTCCACAAAATCTTGATTTCAACCCCTCCGTGGATGCGGAAATGAGAGAGGAAGAGGATGGAATCAAGAGAAACGAGAGGAATGGTGTCTAGATAGCTCAATTAGATTGAAGTCCAAATCGAATGTCTTACAATCACGAAGAACTCTTCCTTTTATAGGCCAAAATGGGCGTAACCGTCCGATTGATGCATTTAATCCGCATCAACGGTCTGGATTAAACGCATCTCATCAAACCGTTATGGAAATGTCACGACAGTCATATTCCCGATGGACGCTCCAGATTCCATCTCGCGATATGCGTTATAAAACGCGTCGAACGGCGCCCGTTGGATCGCGATCCGACGATCGCGATGCGTTTCGGCGCATTAAATCAGGACCGTTATAACTTTCATATTAATGCCACGTGCACGATCAAATGATCGGTGGTCCGCGTCCACGCGATGGACACGTGGATCTCTTGTGCTTTGCCCGATCGACGCTCCTTCGTCAGCCACGTCGCCTGAAATAAATAAAACTGTGTGGGACTAAGTCCCACACGGAAAATATTAGTGAAACCCGTCGGGTTTATAAGACCCGACGGTTTAATGGGTTGAATACCCTTCCGGTCTACGGAAGGCTGAAAACCCATTTATATATAGTATGTAAATAAAGTAAATAAATATATATGCCGCGTAGGCGCCGCGTGGGCCCGCGTGGCGCTGCCACGTGGCCCTAAGTGCCACGTCGCATCTGCGTGGGACCCGCGCAAAAAATAAAAACATTTTTGTCATTTTTTTAATTTTTTTAAACATTTTAAATAAAAAATAAAATCTGAAAAAATCCAAAAAAATCCCTAAAAATTGTAAAAATCATAACTTTCAAAATACAACTCCAAATTAATCCAAATTTCTTTCATTTGATCTGAAATTTAATTATCTATCATTCTAAAAAGTCAAATTATTTAAATAACAAGAGATTTAATTCTTATTTCAAAAATACATTCATTTCTTTAAGATTTTAATTTTAGAAATGAAATGAATGTTCATAAAAATGATTTCTCTTATTATTTAACTTTAAAAACCATTTATAATCTCAAGTAAAGATAGGTTATAAAATCTTCAATCTTTAATTCATCATAATTAACCCTAAATTAACACATTTTGAGATTATAACATAAAATTGCATAGAATGATAGAAATGCACTCAAAGTATGATAACATGCATATAAATGGAATGTTTTATGCCTTATTTTGCATTAATAATCATGTTTTATCATGTTAAGATTGCATGTTATCAATACCCATAAAACACAATCACGTAGAAATTTTACAGTTAAGCAAAAAAATTATCTCAAGTTCAAATACAATAATTCATTTGAAGATTTTATCATTCGTCTACAAAATTTTTTTTTCACAAAAATGCATATAATCTTGAATGAATGAAATAGCTCCAATTAGTTACAATCTCATGGAAAAATATTATAAATTATAACAAAAATTTCATGGAGAAAATATTAAAAACATCTCTCAAAGCTATCAACCTTAGAATCTATTTGAATGACTTTACATGAAGCTTTATCAATGAATCAATAAATTCATGTCAACTTTTCTCCAACAATGGTTTTATGGATAGTCAATTCAACATACATATAACCAATAAGGTAATGGCTTGTCAATTTATTTTACATCGCTTATCCCTTGGCCTTTCTTGAGTTACTACCTCAATATTGTCCATTAATATTTATAATTCATGTCAATTTGTGAAGTTATGAATTTGATGTTACATCTGAATATGTAACCAATATGGATAAACAGAATATGTGAACTTTTTAACTGAAAAATGAATAAATTTTTTTTTATAAAATTGAGTTTTTTTAAGATAAACAAAAACTCCATTGGATATTAAAAACATGAATTTATAAAATACCACATGATAAGATCAACTTGAGAATAAGTCAGCAAGAGTCGTCAAGATTTTAACAAAGAAAAAAGATAGTCAGTCAGTATAAATACAAAAAAAAAAAAAGATATTTCAAATGGAAATGGATGAAGTGTGTGTTTCATTTATAAAAATAAATAAATTTCAAATAATAAAAATATAACACTCTTGTATGACAAGGAATACTAATTCAAATCAAGCAAAAAATAATTAAGTACACAAAAATCAAATTTAAATTTTTAATAAAAAATCCCAAAAAACCTTACCAACAACCACAATCAAGGTTTGGTGATTTTGATCAAAATTGACTTCGTTTTGACAAAATCATTAGATGAGTCATGATTACGATCATTAGATGATCCATCAATCAAATACAACACTACCCGATCTTGACAAGAAAATGAGAAAATAAAGAAAATCTGTAGAAAATGATAAAAATGTATCATGAAGAGATATTGGAGAAACCATCATTTTACACCATGGATGCTGCCACCATTGCCATGGCATCATCTTACACCATGATTTAAATCCTGGAAAAAATGGCTTGACTGAAATTGATCATGTGATCGACAGTTGAGATCGAACCTGATTTCTGAAATCATGATGATTTCAGTCAAACCATTTTCCGGGATTCAAGTCAAACCAGGAAGCCATGGCAATGGTGGTAGCAGCCATGATGTGAGTCAATGGAATCATGATCAGAATCGAATCACAATCATGATTGCCGAAGCGGAACTTCAACTTTAGGAGAGAAGAAAAATTTTCAGAGTTCAGACCTAAAAAGTAGATCAAGGGTCCACCTCCAAACTGGGCCGAGAAGAAGATCTTAGCCCACACGGAGCTTCCTTTCTGCCAAAGGCGATCGCCTTTCGCGGGATTGATCTGACGGCGCTGATTTGATCGTCGATAAAGCAGAAGGGTACAAGCGCAAATACCAAAATTTCCAGCAGTTAAATCAAATTCTGCAGTTCGGATATAAGCGCCAATAATAAAGTGGCAGGAGTTCAGTGGAATTCGATAAAAGAAATGTTATAAGCACAAATAGTAAAGTTATAGGGATCTAAATGGAAATCAGGATCCACCCTTTATTTGATCGTCTACGACGCTTTTGGGCATAAACGTAAATATTAAATGTTTAGGGCGACGAATGGAAAAATATTGACTGTTTCATCGTCGATCGTTGAAAAAGAAGAAGGGGACGTAAACACAGTTCAATTAGTTTGAGGGTTAAATGCGAGCGCCGGGGGTTAAATTGTCGTTGTCCACGTGTCGGCTGCACGGTCACTACCCCGCCGTCGGCGCCAGGCATTGTCCCTTCGAACTACCATCCTCTTCTCATCAGAATTCTTCATCTGATTTTAGTCCGCGATTTTCAGCCTTTTTCTGCTCGATAAGGTTGCGTCGTTTATCTTCTCTGTTGAGTTCTCGATCAAGCTTTTCTTATGATTGTCGCAATTTATTTCTGTTGAATTTTCCTCTTGAATTAGAAGTACATTCTGTCCTTTGGGTAAATGAGGATCTTCTTAACCGGATTGGTTCAATTCGACCGTGGAGAGGTTTTTGGATTTTCTTATATTCTTTTTCTGTCAGGGAGAGGGGGAATTTTCAGAATTTTTCCGCACAGAACGTTTTCTGTGAAGATCCGTGACTTTACCGATAGAAACTGAGGGAAAATTAAAGATGAACGTTCTGCTCCTAATGGTGATTTAAAGTGGGATTCCCGGGTTTCTTTTAACTGGAATTCCAATCATGAATTAAGTAGCGTAGAATTTCTGAACCAATCTCCCATCTTTCTCTGTTGAAATTTCCTCTCGGATTTTGTCAAAAATCTGTGAATTAACGCATTGAAATTAATAGAAATCGAGAAAATGAACGCTATGGCCTTTATGGTTTTTTAACTGGATTTCCGCGTTTTTGTGAACTGAAATCCGAATCATTAAACGAGGTCCCATTTTTAAATTTATTTATTAACCAGACTCCTTTTCCTACGAACCCTTTTCAACTTTTTTTCTTGGGGCTAGATCCTCTGTTCTTTCCAATTAGTAAAAAAAAGATCGTTTTTTCAGAGACCACCATGAAGGGATACACAGTGCAAGTCACCAATCTCTCTCCTGCCGCAACGGAGGGAGAAGTCCGTGATTTCTTCTCCTTCTCTGGAGAAATCGTTCATATCGAGATCAACAAGTATGCGACTTTGATCTTCCTCACTCTCTTTACCAACATTCAGAAATTATTGGCATTTCTGTGTTTCTCAAATGGATAACTGGCAGATTCGAAGATGACGATTCGACTGCTTACGTCACGTTCAGGGAAGCTCATGGTTTGGACACTGCTTGCTTGCTCAGCGTAATCACTCTATCCTCAAAGAAATGTCTTCGAATCGGGGAGAGAGAGAGAGAGAGTAATTTATCTCTTGGGTCGAAACCTCGCTTACCAGAGGCTGCATTTGGATTTTCCTTCTGAAGGACAAAATCTTCTCACAGTTATCTTCGTCATGCAGGGGTCAGTCATAGCAGGCCAAGTCGTCTACATCGACCCGTGGAATCACGACAGCGATTCCGACGAAGAACACCATTACGGGCACACGGTAACACTTCAAGTTTTAGGGCAAAAACCTCCTCCAAAAAACTAACGAACGCCCTTTTCCCACCAGAATTTTCGCGAAGACCGAGCATCCTTTACAGCAGGCCAAGCGGTGACCAAAACCCAGGAAGTGGTGAAGACAATGATTTCCATGGGGTACGTCGTGAGCAAGGACGCGCTGATGAAGGCGAAAGCTTTCGACGAGACACATGGGCTTACAGCTGCGGCGGCAGCGAAGGTGGCAGAGCTCAGCCATCGAGCGGGCATCACCGACAAGCTCACTGCCAGTGTGGAGACGATCCGGGCTATAGACGAGCAGTTTTACCTTTCCGAGACTGCCACGACGGTTGCATGCGCTGCAACGTCAGTCGCCTGCGCTACTGCCCGGACTGCTGTAGCGGTGGGCAGCTCGATTGTGAACAGCAGCTACTTTGCCTCTGGTGCGCTCCTCGTCTCCGATGCCCTCCATAAGGTTGCTGGCTATGCCGCTGATCTCGGCCACCGTCCTCACAAGAACTAGACAGTCCATGTTATACCTGTGCAATTAGAGAGAGAGAGAGAGAGAGAGAGGAGAGAGAGAGAGAGAGAGAGAGAGAGAGAGAGAGAGAGAGAGGGACAGTCTAGCCTCAGTGGTTAAGAGGCTTTAAATATGTATCTTCCTTGGGCTGCTTAATGGGCCTTGAGGATGTCCTTGTCATGGTAATTATTGGGTATGCTTTATTGATGATCCTTAATGGGCCTCCTAGAAGCAACAGAAGTAAGAGATATTCTCCACACATGTGATTTGAGAAAATCTTCACCAAATTACACATTGGACAAGAAAAGTTTGTTTCTCCTTCAAACTGATGGCTAGGCATGGGTGAGGAGAACTTGATAGAGCTTGCATTTTCCTTTTGATTGATCTTTTCATCGTACATCAAATGATCTTGCATGATAGAACTCGATATCAATATGAGCCTCTTGATTGATGATGCTTGAAAATGATAGCATGCTTTTGTAAAGTAAGATCGAAGTAGACTTCAAGTTGACTATCTTGACAAGGCTTTCAAACTCGAATGCTAGTTGCGGAAGTTATCAAATTCCTTGGATGACTTGCTTGATGATGATCTTGGCAGATATTTTTCCACATTTAAAGTATATTAAGAAACATAGTGATGAAAACAAATTAAATAAATTATTCTCCGTGGGTTGAAAATAGCATCTTTTTGTTGATTTTATTTGACACGTTTCCCCTCTGCGGAAAAAAATTCAAGCATATATTTACTCGAAATAGAGAACAAGAATACTAACATTTCGTCTAAAATTATGTCTAATATTTTGAATTAAAATCCCAAAAGGCTATGTTGCGTTAAAGGGTTAGGTTTTGATGAATAATAAGATTGATTATGAGTTGAGATTCTAATGAAATAAATTGAAAAATACAATGACCTATTTTCATAGGAATTTTGGTCATTAATTGTTTTAATTGTTTTATTTCATAAATATTTATCCTAAAAACTACTTTCTATCCTTCGTACCATTCATCTTAACAAAATTGATGATATGATAAAGGTATTCAAGGCATTCTTCATGGTGTCTTCATTTGCCAAGATATAGTCATATAGTATATATTCTAAAGAGTTTAAGATACATAATTTGTTACACATTTGATATTTCTATTGCCTTTATCATAAAGTAAAAAAAACATTTTTTTTATTATAGAAAATAACCCTAAACCATATACATTTTCACATCTATATTATAAAGAATTATGCTTGTGATTTCTATTGTTGGAAAGTTCATAACATTGTATAGCCAATAATATTCAAATAATTTATTGAGAACATAAAAAAGAGATCATTATCATCATTGGTATATTGATTTTTCTATGATAATGTTGAAGAATAAATTAATATGATTAAATTTTGAAAGGGTTATCAACATCATATCTCAATAATGACTACCATTACTAAGGATCAATCACAAAATTTTATGAGGGCTCTTAAAAAAACTATGAAAAAGTCATTTGGTACCTGCCCAAGCACATTTCTTAATGCTGGAAAAGAGGAATTATCAATTAAAACGAGGTGGCATGGATCCCCAAGAGAAACTTAAATAAAAATTAGAAATAATGGCATGAACCCTAGAAATCTAAAAAAAAAGGATCAAACTAACTCTAATTTAGATTCATTTCTAGGATTTGGAACCAATTGGGGGTGAGGGACATGATGATGATAATGATAGACTAGGTTAAGGGTAGATTTATTAATAAATGAGACCTAGGAGATTCCTAATGTTCTAGTACCACATGATAAAGGAGATTCCTATATATAAAGGAATAAGTGGACCCACTAGAGTAGGCCCAATAGGAAGTATAAGAAAATGTCCAATCACCAAATGCAATAAGTAAACATATGTACATCTCTTCACCTATACTTCAAGAACATGCTTATGAAGTTCCATTCAATCCCATGGCGATAGTAGATTTTTCACCCAACTACTATCTAAGAACTTATTATCCCCATACATGCCAACATGCCAATATCATCCGTAAATACAACATGGGAGATTATCGGCCAAATTTTTGGGAGAAATATGAAAAATCTTATTTTATGCTACAGATCTAAGAATTCTTTACATGATACCTCACATGCTATGAAAAATTTTCAATGGCTAGTGGATCTCCTTTTTTTAATCCTCTTGAAGCTGTAAAAAACTTAGCAATTTTATCATTGATTCATGAGAAAACTAATTATTTTCTATAAAAAACAATTACTAATGAGGAAAAGCCAAATTTCTTTAAAAATGTCCAAAAATGTCCCATTCTATCCTATCAAGTGCCTTCTCCATATTCATATTAACTATAGCTTTCCAGATAGGAATATTTTAATCAACTAATTGAATATGCAAGGTAATATACACATAATTGATTTTTTATATTCGTTCATTTAATATTGATTTAAAATTATCAGATCAAAGTTATAGATCAGCGTGAAATATAAAAAGAAGCTCTTAATTCCAACACGGAAGGTATTTATTTTTTATTTAGTCATTAGGTGAAATAGGTTGGTGTTCTTCATGTGCTCATATGTTATTTTCCAAGATTTCTTTTCAAGTTTATTTTTCAAAAAATTCGTAAGAATTTATTTAGAAAAATTTCTCAAAATAAAGAAAATTTTGGAGCTTCCATTTGAAATGTGGATTTACTGCTTCCACTCGAGATGTAAGATAGTAAGTTCTTAGATAAAAGTATTATTTTTGTTTATAATTATTAATATTAATTTGTTTTGAAAACATTTCACGTGAATAGTTATAATAATGTTATGATAATTGGAATATTCAAGTGAAATTGTTATTCATAATGAAACTCAATGTTTTCAAAACAAATGAATATAAATAATTATAAAAAATAGTACTATCTAAGAACTTACTATCAAATTCTGTATTTCATTGCAAGCAAAATTTCCAATTAATTGACAAAATAATCCAATTAATGTTTTCAATTAATTGACAAAAATAGAAATGTAAAAAGAGAAATTCAGAATTGCATGGTTATGTGCAACTCCATTATGCATGTCAAAGAGATGGGTTTTCTTCTATCTGAATAAAATTAATGGCATGACTGAATATGAAAGGCGTAGAGATTAAATGCTCTATGCAAGGGCCATATTCTATGGAGTTCCAATGGCTTCTTTGGGTCTCCATTCTCCATGATTTAATGGATGAACTCGAGCGGAGAAACAGATAAAAACTAGATCAAAATCTTGGAATGATAGTTCCACAGAAATTTGTTGAAATCATGACGCATGCGGATAGACTTTATCTTTCAATCCAAGGTTCTACAGTTCTATTATCTATGCTGCTGACTGCTCCTTGATCCGCCGCTCTCCCCCACGCAGCTTCTCTAGAATACGATTCACAGCATTCCATGATGACCCCCCTTCAGCGACGGCTCTCTTGGCCGATTTCCCTAGCTCCCTTACCCTACTGCGCACTTCGGCCGCCCTCTCCCCCTCCCCGATTACCCCCTCAATAGCCCTCGCAATCTCTTCGCGGCCTATCAGCTCCCTCTCCTCCGCCTTTATCGCCCATATTTTGTTGCCCACCTCCACTCCTGCCCCCAAAACTTCCGTCACCAGCTTACCGTTGAAGAATTGCTCCGCCATCAGGGGCCACGCCACCATGGGCACTCCCGCAGCTATAGCCTCCATACACGAATTCCATCCGCAGTGAGTCACAAAAGCTCCGACAGCTCCATGGCTAAGAATCGTGCTCTGCGGCGCCCACCCCGAGATCACGATCCCATGATTCTCCTTCTCCGGGAACAATTTCTCCTCTGACTGGTTCGGGGCAACCTATCGGATCAAGAAAAAGAATTCCATGAGTATATCAGTGAATTACGTAATGGGATTGACGATCCGATGTACAATTCATAGCATCCATACTACCCAGATGAAAGGGCGCCCGAGAGTTTCCAACGCCGCGGCAATTTCGGTATTCTGCTCGTCGCCGTGCTCGCCAAGGGATCCAAAGCAGACGTACACGACCGACCCGGGCTCCTTCCCATCCAGCCACTGAAGGCACTTATTAGACTCCTCATGATCACTCATGACCGGCAGGGGACCAACCGACCAAACCTCTTTCCCCAGGACAGTACTGATCTTCTCCAGGTACTTCTTTTCAAGTTCCTCAAAACTGTTCATAATAAGACCATCGCAGCTGGCCTTCGAAAGCGCGATATTTCCCAGCAATTCTTTTATGATGGGATGATCGAGGTCAGGCATCTGGGTCCTCAAAAACTCAACTCTATCGGGAAGACCGGGAAGAAAAAAAGACTTTCCAAGAGGAGGGTTGCTTGCCAGCGCTGACTGTGCGCAGGACGAGAAGGAACTGCTTCCATGGAAGGCAAATGCCGGCACAGAGAATTCTCTAGCGATATCAACAACCCAAGGGAAGAAAGCGTCGAAGATGACACAAGAAGGAAGTGGATTATCTTGCAGCAAACGACGGAAGGAATCCTGAACGGTTGATGAGGGAGGGAGGAGGAGGGAGTGGTGAGGAGACTGCAAAGTGGTGGAGGTGAGGATGGTGGTCTTGGCGCCGTGGGAGGAGAAGAGCTCGGCCATGCCCATCATGGGTCTCAGGTGCCCGGCAAAGGTCTCTGGGAAGAAGAAGATCTCTACACCGTTCCTTGCCGTTGACTCCATATCTCTCTCTCTCTCTCTAATTCCTGAGCGCATTTATGTGAATTGTACCTGAAGGTCGCGTTTGGTAAGGGGGACGGAGGGCTGCTGGCCACGTGGACGGCCAAGAATCATGACAAATGCAGCGCTTCGGGCCGTTAGATCGGCCATGTCTTTCCTCCTCTCTCTCTCTCTATCTTCCCGATCTCTCACTGTCTCCCGATCGATTCTTCTAGTTTTCTCTCCCTCTCGTCTGTCCCTCTTCTTCTCCCCAGCAAGATGTCACTTAGTTGCTATAATCATTTTCCAATATAATTGATTTTAGATTATTCCAGATGGATGTGAAAAGTGTATTATTGATGAAATAATTAAAGGAGGTATATGTCTTTGAAGCAACCACATGGCTTTGAAGATCATGATAACCTTTTGTGAATATGATCCATGATGCAGACTGAAAAGAATCTTCTTGAGCATGATGTAAGAAACTGAATAGATTCCTCTTGAGAATCAATAATGCCATGATAATTTTTCAAATGCACGTCGAAGATATTATATTTAGCTCTAACAATCAAGCATTATGATATGAATTCGTCGGCTTCATACAAAAGGAGTTTGATGCGACAACTCAATGATGATTTAGGTCTTCAAATCATAAGAGAAACCTTAATCGAGTTGCATTAACCAAGAGGAATATAGTTAGTCATATTTATAGGGAAAGTAATAGACAGAGAGATAGTTATTGGGCCTAGATCATGTGTAAGATGAGAGAGAGATGGAGGCTCAAAACACCAATGATATATATATATAACATTTGGATGAATAACTAATTGATAGATCAACTGGCCCATCAATCACCAACAATAGTGTGTGTCAGACGACAAGGGTGAGTCATCCTCCCAAAATCTAGGCATCAACCCCATCAATGATGATTCCAGATTGCATCCAAGAAGGTTGGTCTCTGTTACTTTAATTCGAGGAAAATATGATATGATAAGGAAAATTGTTTCCAAAACTATGAAAAGGTAACAGTTAAGAGCTATTTTGCAATTAAAAACAAAAATGATGAATATGATCATGTTTATCGCAAGTCAAATATCAACAGCAGTATGATATATAATTAAATCTAACTGAATATAGTCATGCTCATGATCTTGCTAGAGCTTGAAGATACACTTCAGCATGAAGAGAGACTGCCACGACGGTTGCATGCGCTGCAACGTCAGTCGCCTGCGCTACTGCCCGCACTGCTGTAGCGGTAGGCAGCTCGATTGTGAACAGCAGCTACTTTGCCTCTGGTGCGCTCCTCGTCTCCGATGCCCTCCATAAGGTTGCTGGCTATGCCGCTGATCTCGGCCACCGTCCTCACAAGAACTAGACAGTCCATGTTATACCTGTGCAATTAGAGAGAGAGAGAGGGACAGTCTAGCCTCAGTGGTTAAGAGGCTTTAAATATGTATCTTCCTTGGGCTGCTTAATGGGCCTTGAGGATGTCCTTGTGATGGTAATTATTGGGTATGCTTTATTGATGATCCTTAATGGGCCTCCTAGAAGCAACAGAAGCAAGAGATATTCTCCACACATGTGATTTGAGAAAATCTTCACCAAATTCCACATTGGACAAGAAAAGTTGTTTCTCCTTCAAACTGATGGCTAGGCATGGGTGAGGAGAACTTGATAGAGCTTGCATTTTCCTTATGATTGATCTTTTCATCGTACATCAAATGATCTTGCATGATAGAACTCAATATCAATATGAACATCTTGATTGATCATGCTTGAAAATGATAGCATGCTTTTGTAAAAGAAGATCGAAGTAGACTTCACGTTGACTATCAAATGCTTTCAAACTTGAATGCTAGTCGCGGAAGTTATCAAATTCCTTGGATGACTTGCTTGATGATGATCTTGGCAGATAGTTTTCCACATTTAAAGTATATTAAGAAACATAGTAATGAGAACAAATTAAATAAATTATTCATCGTGAGTTGAAAATAACATCTTTTTGATGATTTTATTTGACATGTTTCCCCTCGCGGAAAATATTTTCAAGCATATATTTACTCGAAATAGAGAACAAGAATACTAACATTTCGTCTAAAATTATGTCTAATATTTTGAATTAAAATCCCAAAAGGTTATGTTGCGTTAAAGGGTTAGGTTTTGATGAATAATCAGATTGATTGTGAGTTGAGATTCTAATGAAATAAATTGAAGATACAATGACCTATTTTCATAGGAATTTTGGTCATTAATTGTTTTAATTGTTTTATTTCATAAATATTTATCCTAAAAACTACTTTCTATCCTTCGTACCATTCATCTTTAAAAAATTGATGATATGATAAAGGTATTCAAGGAATTCTTCATGGTGTCTTCATTTGCCAAGATATAGTCATAAAGTATATATTCGAAAGAGTTTAAGATACATAATTTGTTACACATTTGATATTTATATTGCCTTTATCATAAAGTAACAGAAACATTTTATTTAGTAAAGAAAATAACCCTAAACCATATATATTTTCACATCTATATTATTAAGAATTATGCTTATGATTTCTATTGTTGGAAAGTTCATAACATTGTATAGCCAATGATATTCAAATAATTTATTGAGAACATAAAAAAGATATCATTATCATCATTGGTATATTGATTTTTCTATCATAATGTTGAAGAATAAATTAATATGATTAAATTTTGAAAGGGTTATCAACCTCATATCTCAATAGTGACTACCACTACTAAGGATCAATCACAAAATTTTATGAGGGCTCTTAAAAAAAACTATGACAAGTCATTTTGTCCCTGCCCAAGCACATTCCTTAATGCTGGAAAAGATGAATTATCAATTAAAACGAGGTGGCATGGATCCCCAAGAGAATCTTAAATAAAAATTATAGAAATAATGGCATGAACCCTAGAAATCTAAAAAAAAAGGATCAAACTAACTCTAAATTAGATTCATTTCTAGGATTTGGAACCAATTGGGGGTGAGGGACATGATGATGATAATGATAGACTAGGTTAATGGTATATTTATTAATAAATGAGACCTAGGACATTCCTAATGCTCTAGTACCACACAAGAAGATAGGGAAAATGATTATCTAACTCAACATAAACATTCCTATATATAAAGGAATAAGTGAACCCACTAGAGTAGGCCCAATAGGAAGTATAAGAACAATGTCCAATCACCAAATGCAATAATTAAACATATGTACATCTCTTCACCTATACTTCAAGAACATGCCTATGAAGTTCCATTCAATCCCATAAGGATAGTAGATTTTTCACCAAAGTACTATCTAAGAACTTATTATCCCCATACATGCCAACATGCCAATATCATCCGTAAATACAACACGGGAGATTATCGGCCAAATTTTTGGGAGAAATTTGAAAAATCTTATTTTATGCTACAGATCTAAGAATTCTTTACATGATACCTCACATGCTATGAAAAATTTTCAATGGATAGTGGATCTCCTTGTTTTAATCCTCTTGAAGCTGTAAAAAACTTAGCAGTTTTATCATTGATTCATGAGAAAACTTTTTATTTTCTAGAAAAAACAATTACTAATGAGGAAAAGCCAAATATCTTTAAAAATGTCCCATTCTATCCTATCAAGTGCCTTCTCCATATTCATATTAACTATAGCTTTCCAGATAGGAATATTTTAATCAACTAATTGAATATGCAAGGTAATATACACATAATTGATTTTTTATATTCCTTCATTTAATATTGATTTAAAATTATCAGATCAAAGTTATAGATCAGCATGAAATATAAAAAGAAACTCTTTATTCCAACACGGAAGGTATTTATTTTTTATTTAGTCATTAGGTGACATAGATTGGTGTTCTTCGTGTGCTCATATTTTATTATGCAAGATTTCTTTTCAAGTTTATTTTTCAAAAAATTCTTAAGAATTTATTTTAGAAAAATTTCTCAAAATAAAGAAAATTTTGGAGCTTCCATTTGAAATGTGGATTTTCTGCTTTCCACTCGTGATGTAAGATAGTAAGTTCTTAGATAGAAGTATTATTTTTGTTTATAATTATTAATATTAATTTGTTTTGAAAACATTGAGTTTCATTATGAATAAAAATTTCACTTGAATAGTTATCATAATGTTATGATAATTGGAATATTCAAGTGAAATTGTTATTCGTAATGAAACTCGATGTTTTCAAAACAAATTAATATAAATAATTATAAAAAAATAATACTTCTATCTAAGACCTTACTATCAAATTCTGTATATCATTGCAAGCAAAATTTCCTTTGTTTCAAGAGACCCACTTCATTCCACACAAATATGTAGGTCTCTCTTTGGAATAATCCAATTAATTGACAAAAATAGAAATGTAAAAAGAGAAATCCAGAATTTCATGGTTATGAGCAACTCCATTACGTATGTCAAAGAGATGGGTTTTCTTGTAGAAGAAGTGCTCTATGCAAGGAAACCCTAGGAGTTACAATGGCTTCTTTGGGTCTCCATTCTCCATGATTTAATGGATGAACTCAAGCGGAGAAACAAATAAAAACTAGATCAAAATCTTGGAATGATAGTTCCACAGAAATTTGTTGAAATCATGACGCATGCGGAGAGACATTATCTTTCAATCCACGGTTCTACAGTTCTATTATCTATGCTGCTGACTGCTCCTTGATCCGCCGCTCTCCCCCACGCAGCTTCTCTAGAATACGATTCACAGCATTCCATGATGACCCCCCTTCAGCGACGGCTCTCTTGGCCGATTTCCCTAGCTCCCTCACCCTATTGCGCACTTCGGCTGCCCTCTCCCCCTCCCCGATTACCCCCTCAATTGCCCTCGCAATCTCTTCGCGGCCTATCAGCTCCCTCTCCTCCGCCTTTATCGCCCATATTTTGTTGCCCACCTCCACTCCTGCCCCCAACACTTCTGTCACCAGCTTACCGTTGAAGAATTGCTCCGCCATCAGGGGCCACGCCACCATGGGCACTCCCGCAGCTATAGCCTCGATACACGAATTCCATCCGCAGTGAGTAACAAAAGCTCCAACAGCTCCATGGCTAAGAATCGTGCTCTGCGGCGCCCACCCCGAGATCACGATCCCATGATTCTCCTTCTCCGGGAACAATTTCTCCTCTGACTGGTTCGGGGCAACCTATCGGATCAAGAAAAAAGAATTCCATGAGTATATATATCAGTGAATTACTTAACGGGATTGACGATCCTATGTACGATTCATAGCATCCATACTACCCAGATGAAAGGGCGCCCGAGAGTTTCCAACGCCGCGGCAATTTCGGTATTCTGCTCGTCGCCGTGCTCGCCCATGGATCCAAAGCAGACGTACACGACCGACCCGGGCTCCTTCCCATCCAGCCACTGAAGGCACTGATTAGACTCCTCATGATCACTCATGACCGGCAGGGGACCCACCGACCAAACCTCTTTCCCCAGGACAGTACTGATCTTCTCCAAGTACTTCTTTTCAAGTTCCTCAAAACTGTTTATAATTAGACCATCGCAGCTGGCCTTCGAAAGCGCGATATTCCTCAGCAATTCTTTTATGATGGGATGATCGAGGTCAGGCATCTGGGTTCTCAAAAACTCAACTTTATCGGGAAGACCGGGAAGAAAAAAAGACTTTTCAAGAGGAGGGTTGCTTGCCAGCGCTGAGTGTGCGCAGGACGTGAAGGAACTGCTTCCATGGAAGGCAAATGCCGGCACAGAGAATTCTCTAGCGATATCAACAACCCAAGGGAAGAAAGCGTCGAAGATGACACAAGAAGGAAGTGGATTATCTTGCAGCAAACGACGGAAGGAATCCTGAACGGTTGATGAGGGAGGGAGGAGGAGGGAGTGGTGAGGAGACTGCAAAGTGGTGGAGGTGAGGATGGTGGTCTGGGCGCCGTGGGAGGAGAAGAGCTCGGCCATGCCCATCATGGGTCTCAGGTGCCCGGCTAAGGTCCCTGGGAAGAAGAAGATCTCTACACCGTTCCTTGCCGTTGACTCCATATCTCTCTCTCTCTCTCTATCTCTCTCTCTAAAAACACCATTGAAGTGCTGCATTTTCCTGAGCGCATTGATGTGAATTGTACCTGAAGGTCGCGTTTGGTAAGGAGGACGGAGGGCTGCTGGCCACGTGAACGGCCAAGAATCATGACAAATGCAGCGCTTCGGGCCGTTAGATCGGCCATGTCTTTTCCTCCTCTCTCTCTCTATCTTCCCGATCTCTCACTGTCTCCCGATCGATTCTTCTAGTTTTCTCTCCCTCTCGTCTGTCCCTCTTCTTCTCCCCAGCAAGATGTCATTTAGTTGCTATAATCATTTTCCAATATAATTGATTTTAGATTATTCCAGATGGATGTGAAAAGTGTATTATTGATGAAATAAATAAAGGAGGTACACGTGGAGCACCCACATGGCTTTGAAGATCATGATAACCTTTTGTGTATATGATCCACGATGCAGACTAAAAGAATCTTCTTGAGCATTATGTAAGAAACTGAATAGATTCCTCTTGAGAATCAATAATGCCATGATAATTTTTCAAATGCACGTCGAAGATATTATGTTCAGATCTAACAATCAAGCATTATGATATGAATTCGTCGGCTTCATACAAAAGGAGTTTGAGACGAGTTTCATGCGACAACTCAATGATGATTTAGGTCTTGAAATCATAAGAGAAACCTTAATCGAGTTGCATTAACCAAGAGGAATATAGTTAGTCATATTTATAGGGAAATTAATAGATAGAGAGAGTTATTAGGCCTAGCTCATGTGTAAGATGAGAGAGAGATGGAGGCCCATTAATGCTCTCCCTCAAGATAAAGCATACAAATCAAACATGTCTAGCTTGTCACATAAGTATGGTAGGACACAAAGACCCCTGGTATTTTGCAATTAAAAACAAAAATGATGAATATCATTAAACCTATCGCAAGTCAAATATCAACATCAATATGATATAAAAATTAAATCTAAACTGAATATAGTCGTCCTCATGATCTTGCTGGAGCTTCAAGATGCACTTCAGCATGAAGAGAGACTAAGCCCATCTCCCTTCACCCAAGGAAGAGTCTTCAGGTATATACATACACATGTATATCTACTGTGAATAATGGGCGGGCGAGTGAGTGCACTGTTAGCTGAGGTATAGATGGATAAAATGACAGACAGATATAACCCTCTATCCTTACACAGCCAGAGAAGAAGTTTTTCCTCATTTTCAACTGAATCATCACCCACACTCAGCGGGACAAGCCCGAGGAATATGCATCTCTGTATCTTCCTCAGAATAGATGGATGTGGGCTGATGAGCATCTGGATAGATGTACAGTAAACCTATCACCATTACACAGCAGGGGTGTAATAGTCTGGCTGGTATGAATAATTATATACATAGAAGTCATCAAGAAAGAGAGATATATTTAGCTATGGGGGCTGTTCTGTAGCTGTAATCTAGAGTAAGCACCATCGAGGCGAGCAATGAGCTCACCATGGGTGCCCTGCTCTATGACATGCCCATCATGAAGAACTGCAATGGTGTCTACACCTCTTATAGTAGACAAACGATGTGCAACAACCACAGTTGTCCTCCCCCTCATCAACCGCTGCATGGCCTCCTGCAGAACGGACTCAGACTCGGCATCCAGCGCGCTTGTAGCCTCATCGAGTAAAAGTATAACCGGGTCCTTGAGCACTGCCCTTGCTATTGCAATCCTCTGCTTCTGTCCACCTGAGAGTTGCACTCCTCGCTCCCCCACTTCAGTCTGGTATCCATTCGGCATGGAACTTATGAACCCATGGGCATTGGCGACACGGGCTGCCTCTATAACCTCTTCTTCCTTGGCATTGTCTTTCCCATAGGCAATGTTGTCAAAGATGGTGGTGGAGAAGAGGGCTGGTTCTTGTTGGACTAGCCCAATTTTGAGTCTAAGGGACTGGAGGTTGAGACGACGTATGTCTCTACCATCAATAGTGACCTTACCAGCAGTGGGGTCATAGAAGCGTGAGATGAGAGAGATGACTGAGCTCTTTCCGGATCCACTGGAACCCACTAAGGCGATGCTCTGACCAGCCCGGACCCGAAGGTTGAGGTCTTTGAAGACCAGGGTGTCCGGTCGGGCTGGGTAGAAGAAGTCCACATGGCGTAGCTCGATATCGCCACAGATGGAGTCCACCACATCAGCATCTGGGTCAGCGGGGTCGATCCGGGTGGGCCGATCGAGGATGTAGAAGACAGTCCGGACAGACTCACCACCACGTATTATCTCAGGAGCTAAGCTGACAGTCTCAGCAACAGAGTTGGCAGTGATGACAAGGAGGACAAAGACCTTGATGACTTGGGCAAAGGTAGAGGTGCCAGATCGGACAAGGTGGGCCCCATACCAGAGAATTAGAGCCTCAGAGGCATAGAGGAAGAGCTGGGAGAGGCCAAAGAGGAAGCCAGAGAGTTGGCTGCGGCGGAGGCTACGGCGGAGTGGAAGGCGAAGGTGGTGACAGAAGAGAGAGAGGATCTTTTGTTGGGTGTTGAAAGCAGAGACAGTGCGGATATTACTGACAGCTTCTCCTGCAATCATGCTTGTTTTTGCATGTGCCTTAGCTGTGTCGCCCGCAAAGCCTTTCAAGGACAGTTGCTGCCAAAGAAGAAGAAGAAGATGATGATATACATGATCTTAAATATGATGATAAAGCGGATGAGGATCTTATACATGATAAGAACGCCATGTGGAAGATCACATCATGATAATAGGGATGATTGAAAAATGATGATGTTGACGATGCTGATCATGATGTGGGGAAAAATAAAGACAAGGACGTTGAATGGTGATCATGATAATGACAAGCATAATGATGGTAACGATACTAATGTTCTTGATGACAATGGCAAAGATGATGATCATGGTCATGCTACAGGTGATAGGACAAAGATGATCAGAATCATAATGATAAAAATGATGATGCTGGTTATGAAAAGAATGATGATGGTGAGGATCAGGATGATGATGACAAAGAGCATGAGAATGAGGATTATGGTCATCGGTGAGGATGATATAGGGAATGGCAAGGGACTAGCGCATACCTGGGCAAAATTGGCAAGGACGATGAGGGGAAAAGTGGCAAGGATAAGTAATGTGACACGCCACTCGATGACAAAGCCGACAAGAAAGGATATGAGGAGGGATGTCATATTCTGAAGAATGACTGAGATCCGATCTGCAGTCGCGGACTTGACATCAGCAGCATCGGTAGCCAAATGGGCTGCCACCAGAGTCGAGTTGTTCTCCTCCTCGTCAAACCACCCAACCTCATTTCTGAGGATAGCTGAACCAACCAGACAAGACAGTCATTCACAAAAACCTACAAACTTCAAATTCTCCTCCAACCTAACTTGAATTACAAATTTAGAATCACTACATACCAGCTAGCATCATTCTTCTAACTCTAATGGTGAGGTTCTCCCCCACAATGCTGAAAAAGTAGTGCTGCACCAAATAAGCCAGAACAGCATAAACCCCAGTGCCAATGTAAACAAACACAAACTCTCGAGTCTTCCTCTCCATAGCCCCTGGATTCCGGTAATAGAACACTTCAATCATGTTGCTCATCACAATGGCAAAAACCGGCCCAATGAACCCAGAGAGAACAGATCCCACAGCACCCAATATTGCATAAATCCATTCAGGAGAATTCAACTTAAGCAGCCTGGAGAAGTAATTTTCTGGAGCTGGATACTTCCTTGCATTATCTGCACTAGAAATCATCTCTATTCTACCATCTGCTCCAGTGCTATACTGATAACTCAAATTCCTCAAGCTTCCCGACTTCAGACTTAATGTCTTAGTGGAAAGCGAGTGACTTAGCCGAGAAGAACGAGACCTTCGAGAAGAGAATTCTCTGGTTCTTGCCACCTCCTGGAACCGGATTAAGGAAGAGTAAGCCCCTGAGTTTCCTCTGGCTAATAAGTCCTCATGGGTCCCACTTTCGATGATGTGGCCATGCTGGATGACTGCAATCATATCCACATGGCGGATGGTGGAAAGGCGGTGGGCTATAATGACAGTGGTCCTTCCAACCATGATACGGTCCAGGGCTTCTTGGACAATCCTCTCCGAACCAGAATCTAATGCACTCGTGGCTTCATCCAAAAGAAGAATTTTTGGGTTTTTCAGCACCGCCCTTGCAATAGCTATCCGTTGCTTTTGTCCTCCAGAGAGTTGAACTCCCCTTTCTCCTACCTGAAAAACAACTATTTAATTAATGCAAATAAGTGCATTTTTGAAATTGAAATGAATTAAACCTGAGTGTTGTAGCCATTGGGGAGGAGAGAGACGAAGCTATGGGCATTGGCGGCGGCAGATGCAGCTTCAACTTCAGCTGGTGTGGCATCAGGTTTTCCATACAGAATGTTTTCAAAAATGGTAGTGGCAAAGAGAGCTGGCTCTTGATTCACCAACCCAATTTGTCCACGAAGCCATGACAGTTTAAGGGTTTTTATGTCCACGTCATCCAGAAGGACTTGCCCTATAGAAAAAGATGAAATTTTAAGATTTCTTCAATGGGTTTTTGAAAAATTTTGATATTTACCAAGGTTAGGGTCATAGAATCTTTCTATAAGGGAGATGATGGTGCTCTTTCCTGATCCGCTAACACCAACCACTGCAACGGTCTTCCCAGCAGGAAAGAAGAGAGAGAGGTCGCGGAAAACCATGATATCCGGGCGTGACGGGTAGCTAAAGCACACATCTTTGAACTCGATGTTCCCAAATACTTCGTCAAGATGCTTTCCATCAGGAGAATCTTGGACGATTTTGGGTCTCTGGTTAATTATATCCATCAATTTGAATCCGGCTACTTTTCCTTTGCTGAAAGCACTGAGGTTTGAAAACGATTGCCCAAGGCTCCTGAGGAAAGAGAAGGATGAATGGGTATTTGTTAGAATGGTAATCACCAACAAAGAATGACGTCATAGTAAACTTTCTCTGTCTCAATCATCTATCAATCTAGAGCTCTTTCTACGAATCCATCACTCTTAACCACTCTCTACATCACTCTCATGCTCTCTCTCATGCTCTCTCTCTCTGAGGACAGACAGCTCCAACAGCCCAGTTTACTTCTTACTCGATCCCCTGATCTTGATTGATTGATCAATAAATCAAGTCCCTGAGGACAAGCTAAAGATCATTTCCCAAATGAACCCATTGAAGTTAAACGTGACTGGCTTTCAGGGCTTACATGCCACCAACTATAGCCGAAAAAATGGCAGTGAAGGCCTTTCCACCATCTGTCTCCCCATTGCGAATGAAGACACCAGCGTACCAAAAAACTAAGGCCCAGGACATGCAAGCAATGCCATATGTGCACCCAATTCCGAGCCCTTTAGCCATTCCCGCTTTATATCCAAGCTTTAGCGTGTTCTGTATTGCTTCTGAATAGGAAGCCAAGGTCTTGAACTCTCCCACAAAAGAGTACACAGTTCGAACTTGAGCAATCGCCTGTGAAAGGCCATTGAAGAAAGTTCAACTTTTTAGATCTGAAGAGAGCTTGTGCCGATACTGCATAGATGAATTAACTGATCTGACCTGCTCAGCTATGATGCCGGCATTAGCATAGGAATCGCGATTTTTGGAGGTGAGGTTTGAGACAGTATAGGCGTATAAACCTCCAGCAAAGGCAATTCCTGGGATGACAGCCACGCTGAGTAATGCCAGTCGCCAAGCAGACATGAATCCCACCACCAATCCAGCTAAAAATGTTGAGAGGTAGTGAATGAAGTTACCAACCTGATTGAAGCGAAGAGCGCACGAGAATTCATACAGAGAATCATTTAATACATGATTGCATAAATCCAAGGAGTTAACAAAATCCCTTGATCTCTCGAAAAGCATCCAAATGAAAAGATTGACAAAAAAAGACTTAACAAATCTTAATGACTATTATATATGATCGCGTCAATCCAAAAGTTTGGCCTGCCCGTTGTACATACACGTGGACGTGGTATAAAAAGTTCCCTGTATCTAAGAATTCATTTTGGAACGTGGAAGTTACCCACAATTCAAAATTTAGTGATGGTATATTTCGTATACTATAAAGATATAATTCAAAATTTAGTGATGGTATGTTTCGTACACAATTCAAAATTTAGCGCATGAAGTTCCGAGTGACAATTAAGAGGGAGAGAATCATAGATCCAAGAAGGTGACCTTCTCGCTAATGGCGTCCTGGACGAGGAGAGTATCAGTAGAAACGCTGAAGACGATTTCTCCCGTTCGAGCTTCCGTATCAAAGAAGCCAACGTCCTGTCGTAGAACAGCTTCTAAAAACTTCTTTCGCAGAGAAATCGTCTGCCTCTCCCCCGTGTACATCCAGCAGGAAATCTCTGCAAAAGTCCAAGAAGATCGGAGTCGTCGGAATTCAAACAGATGAGGAAAGTGTAATTATTCACAAGAATGAACAAATTTAGCCTATCCATCTCATGCCGTTTTCTAGGCCTACGAGATAGTGACAGTTTTGGAAAAAGGCTAGTGGAGATGAAGAATCAAGAATCCTCCGAAAAAGGCAAACGTCAGGCGAGACTTATCACTAACCAGCATACGACGACATGCATACTATTACTCCGAGGTACACGAAATATAGCGCGTACTGCAAAGGTCAGAGAGCTAACATTAAACGCATTATAACCAAATTAGCAAAGAAAAATTCAATTATAAAATACGCAAAAAAAATTTTGAAAGCAAAACTTAGAATCGCTGGAGAGATAATGTGATGGATATAAAACATTTCATTTTTATTTCCGTTTCACGAATGATCACTGTTATCACTTCGGGCATTATACACGATAGAAGAAGATATAAAAGAAATTACGGAAAAAACACTTTCTCCTCATCTTACGACGATTCTTTTAACGGATATTAAACCATTGAAATGCTATACTTCCAGCTAATTTGATCGTGGACTTGGATACGGAGCCCCGACAATCATAATCTACCTTGGAAACCTCATCCATCATCACGCGGAGGTCGTGCTGATTCTTGCCGAATCCGTTGATCAGATTTCCAAACAGAAGGAAGAAAACGGGCATAGCGGAACCGTGGATAATCGCTCCAAGCGTTCCTCCAGTCATGAGCAAGAAATCGAGGCGATCAGCGAAGGAGAATAACTTGTAGAAGGCAATGTGCTGGTTCTCCTGCTTCTCAGCTTCCATTGCAGCGCTCTTCGCTACGCCGGAATCCGCCATTTTCAGTAACGGAAAAATCAAGAACTTTTATGAGATTCGGATTTCTTCATTAGCCTCCGAAGAGGAAAGCGAGCTCTCTGACAATGTCGATTGGAATCTGCAGAGCTCTCATCCTTTACTCACCTACTTCCCTCCTTCAGACCGGCACCACCGCCGAAAAACGGAGACAGTGAGAGGGAGTTGCCGCTACAGTCAGCGAGTCCAAGGGCAATTTTGTCCGTTAAAAGATATTTCCGGAGAGAATCAAGACAAATGGGGATACGTGGCACGTTTTTAAAGGAAGGTGATCAGACTCGACGGCAGAGGCGCAGTACCGCAGAGATGTCAGATGGCAGCAGAAGCTCGTGAGTGGGTGATCGAAACGCCGGTGAAACTAAACAGGAGAGAGAAACAGTTTAAGAGCATAATCTGGTAATGAAAAGACTATCATGTCCTTTTTAACCTTTTTCACCGACTTCCGCGGACTCCCAAGAGGAACCTACCATTTACTATACATGCTACTGACATTCCGTTAGCACACCGCAGGTGAGCTTAAGATAGCTTTTCACCTCAGGCATGCTTAAACTCAACCTGTCTCTGCGGTAAAAGCAGAAAGTGGACCCCACCTGGGACATTAAGCTGTACCCGCGGGTTCAACCAATGGGAATTGAGCGCAGAAATCGAACAAATCTTTATTTAAAGAAATAGATATTAATTTTTTAATGCGACGGAGTCGTCCGTTTATCTAATTTTGAAATTTTCAAGAGGAAGATCGCAAATGATCGCCGTTAGCTGAAAGGTTAATAATTTAATATTTTATCAAGGCTCGAGTCGGATCACCGCGTTTAAATGAAGTGGCTCCGCCATTGGTTAAGTTTGCTTGTTTCCGCAAGGCGCCGGGGCGGACGGTGACGGCAACAGCACGTCCGAGAACCTGAAAACCTGAAACCATCCCGAAGCTCGAGGTCTTTTTAAAAAAATATATTATTGTTATTTTATACACCCTAAATATTTGATATTGTATACATACTTTTCCTTCTTCAGTTGTTTGATGTACTTCACGTCCTTCCACGTCAGCGTATAATCCTACGTGGCAGATGACTCCTTAGATTGGACTGCTAAGATCTCTATCACGTGCCGAGCATGTGCGATGAGTCGCATGCGACGCGGCAAAGACGCGACTCGCGACAAAACCAGTGTCCTCTTCCCGGTACCTTTAATAACCTGACGTATCACGTGGATCACGTGACAGCGGCTGTAACTGTCGGCAAGCTGACGTGGACGGAGTCTGATCTGGAGATCGCAATCCGGAGAATCTGCACCGTCACTTTCAAATTTCAAACTGTATTCGATTGCACTTATTCCCGCCATAGCTAAGAAGATTGTGGTCTTTCTCTCGCGGCATAGAAACTCTGACCGAAAATCGCAGGTCTTTGTCCTTTTCTCGCACTTCTGATTGGCGACTTGACGAAAGCAAGGCAACCTGACGAAAGCAAGTCAGCCTAACGAGAAGCTCTCTTTTTCTTTCCAAGAGGTAAACGATGTAACGCTTGATTCCTCCGTTCATCGCTCGAAATGATTAGATGCCTGGATCCTTTTTTCCCGCGATTACAGCCGAGGATAGATTGCTAGCGTTTAAGCTGTCAGAAATTGATGATAACCGTCAGGCATCGTTGACTAAGAGAATTGTCGGCTACGGATTTCGCGGAGTGAGAAGAAATTACCGGGAGAAAGAATTCGACTCTTGATTCGTGCCGAATCGGGCACGTCATCGTACTACTTTGTGAATTAGGGAACGCCTAGCTTAGATTGGGCCTAGATTAAATGTCTACGGCTAGCAGCAGATTTATAAGCTCAAATAACGAGGCCATTGTTAGAAATTCATTCTTGACTTTACTTGCCTTGCAGGGTCATCTCTTTCCTCGAATATCCCTCCACGGACATAACCCCTTGTCGTCAGTTTTTGATATAATTTTTAAGGATTGATCCACAAGGAATTTCATTTTTGACAGATGGAAATTCATATAGGCTTTGTAATCGAATATCTTCAAAAAAATCATGGGCAGTCAGGGGTCCACGGAACTGTATCTAAGGAGATGTGTCATGGCTGTATTTTATTAGTGGGAGTGAAAAAGGAAATCTGACGTAGGACAGAAAAAAATATATAATAAAAAGATGTCCACTTTTTCTATACAGGGACGAATAGGGTCGGAACATTGGTCAGCATCAGTCCACAGCACTTGTTCTGAGTATTAACGTGACAATGATGGGTCAGTGTTCTAGATGTTGTGTATTGCATAAAATTGCATCATGATATTACATACTTGTATGAACATAAAATAATTTTTTGCCATTTTTCTTCTCTTCTGTGGTGATACGTACTTTTAGTAAATCATTTGTGCCAATGCGTAGTAAAAAAGTAAGATCCCATCTAGAGTTTCATGTTGTATCATGTTTATATTGTGTCCCATGTTTTATCAATGCGTCTAGGTTGAATTGATTTCCCTGTGTATAATTTTACTATTTTTAATTAGACCAAATCTTCATCGAATATGATAAATGAATCATTGCTTGATCATGAGTCCAATATTTAATTTAATTTAATGGAACCAACCTACCCTTTATGCTTATCATTTGAGTTAAGAATTTGCATTTATCAAGGTTCAAGTGTGATTAAGTATTCTAGAGTGTTAGACAGCATGGGCACCTGGAGAGAGCGAAAGAATATTGCTAAAGAAACTTCAACTGTTACAATATACCTTCCCCCATTCGAAGTTCTATAAATAGTAAACGAGCAAGGCTCGCTCATATGTAACAACTCTATGCATAACGACTCTTTTAATCAAACATACATTCTTATGAGTATCTTTTATCGTTCCCTCTTAGATTAAGTTGTGTAACAACCCTAGTAAGTCTTGAAAACTTCTACTTTGGTAATTCCTTAAGTGATCCCATCAATCACTTTATTTGTTCACCCAACATATGTTGTTCATATATACTAGTCTTGAGATTTTCCTTGAGAGAATGATAATCAATCTCAACATGCTTCGTGTGATTTTGTATATCAGATCAGGTGCAATGCTGATGGTTGACTTGTTCTCACATAGAACCTCCAGTGGCCATTCCATTTCGATATTTAGATTTGCGAGTAAGCCTTTAATCTAAACTAGCTCAATTTCTTTTTTTTTGAAACATGGCTCTCTTTTATAAAACTTGAGACAAACTTCAAGTATCTACTTCTCCAGTAGATTCAGTTGCCAGCAAGAAAGGAGCAATATCATTTTGTGGACTACAATCGATAAGAGATCTTGCATAGTTTGTGTCAATAAATCTCAAGGCTCAAATGACCCCAATGAATATCTTTTGAGATATTGAAGGTCTAAGTGTCTTGTTTGAAAATTAGAGGATCTAGCAATATGAACACATTGACTAAGAATCGCCGACATATGACATGTTGGTACCGGATGCACCAAGTTTATTAATTGCCTTTCTATTAAAATCGCCGACATATGACATTGCTAAGTGCAAACATCTGGTGAGCGATTTTAATTTTTAGTGATCCACAGAAAGTTTAAAATTAACAACTATTGGTGGATATACTATCAACTTATAATATGACCACAAAGACTTGTGGTTGAAGAACTTGAATGAACTAGGAAACCACTTCAGTTAGACTCTTTTACTTTTATGGAAATCAAATTATCATGCCTAGTGTTAGCATGTCTCCCTTTCTCTCCTTGTTTCTCTTCTTAGATGGCCTAGGCCCTCTCTGTCTCTTCTTTAATTATACCTTTATTCTCTCTTTGTATCTGCTTTGGTTTGTGTAATATGAAACCTAGGGGAGCACTTCTTCAATCAATGTGTGGTATTTTCATCTTGTTTGCTGTCTCATCCTGAGCATCGTCTCTGGGGGCAATGGTCAGCATATTGTGTGGTTTGAGTCCTGTTATTTATTCTAGTTTTAGCTTCGGTCACTGTCACATCTTTGTGCTCCAATTTCTTTTTTCTCACCTTGGGCGTGGCCTCTCCTTCTACATATTGGGGAATTATCTCATCTTTAGGTCTCATCTTCTTACAACAATAGTAATCATGTTCAGCACTAATGGTTTGTCATTTTTTTGGAATATTTCTGGATCTCTCTTGCTGCTAGAGATGGTTTGCCTCAATCACCAATCACTCGACTCGCTCCTCTGATAGATGTACCCTTGCCACCATTGGTGTCGAGCATCACAATGCAACTTACATGGTTGGTCTATGGGTTCAATGTATGTGATCATGTCTCTTGGATAGTTGAGTTTCATGAATTTCTCAAAGATCATAACTAGTTATCTCATTTGAAAAAAAACCTTTACCCGTAGTCGTAGACCTTACTATGCCACATAGGAAGCGATTGACATGGACATCATTACATGGATGCTAAAAACTAAGGGCCTTGTCAAGATTTCCCTTTTTTTTCCTTTCTAAGGACCACTACATAGGTAATCTATGCAAAAATAGTAATATTTCTTAAACAATTGTGACTTTCTATTCAATCTTTTCATGCAAACAAGGAGGTATGTCTCCTAAAAAATATTTCAGCACATTTAATCATACGATAAAGGAGTTGTCCCTCTTTGAGCCCCCAGGACATACTTAAGTGCACTCAAGTGCCACATTTTGAAGCTCATTATGGAGGCTTCTCTTGGATGTCTTAATCCCGACATTGTTTCATTGAGTTATGTAAAAGTAGTATCTAGTAGAAAGATACTTGATATTATGTCTATTTTCTCTATTGCTTGTGTGTCTTGATGCTTTGGCACTAAACGATCCCTCTACTCTAGCTATATTTGGAAAATCATGGTTGGTATGAATGTTCCCCTAGGGTGCATAATGGCATTACATTATTGCAAGATATTTCTTCCCTATTTTTATACTGTTAAGAAAAATCACCATTCTAGCAAACATTGGAAAGAATTTGGCAAAATTGAGTCGATACAAGTAGTTGTCTTAAGCTTTGCTTCTACTCCACTAGCTTTGTTTGCTCTAACTCCACTTGCCCCTATCATTCAAACATTTTCTTTTTTGTTTTTCCAAATTTAAATACATTAGTGTGTGAATCAAATCATCTTGGCAAACATTTTAGAGATTTTTATCTTTTTTGTGATGTAATGGATGGATTTTATATGACCTATAAGCCAATCATACTTCATATATTTTGTTTATGTTCATTGAAATAAAATTTATTCATTGTCATTCTTGTGTGACGTTTTTAATAAAGTCCATGAGCATATGCAATAACTAAGTGAATTATGATGAGATCATAATACATTGATCACTAGTGTTTAAACATATGTTATAAACATTCTTGTTTGTGGGATAGTCGAGAGTGATATTAAATTATCTGAAAATAATAACACTATCTAATCTCACTCATATGATAAGTATGAATGATCCTATAGCCATCAGTGTAGAGACACTAAGGATAGATAATAGGTGCTCTTTGGATAAAGAGTCTACTAAATTTATTTGTATGAATCTATAAATGTTATTTATACCTAATTATCAATCAGGTTTATTTATGTCACGATTGTGTATGTGGTCATTTGACTTGAGATACCAAAGACGTCGTGTGGATGAATGATGATATTTTGTTAATTACTTACAAATTCCTAGTCACGGGATATCTAAAATGTCATATATTAGATAAGACATGAAGTCCACGAAGATGATTATGTGATCAAGATAGAATCATCTGCCCTCGATATTTAAAGAGATTGACTCAAGGAATGAGATGTGATGAAATCTTTGGCCAGGGTAGTGAAAATATCAGAGAAAGAGTTCCTAGTGATTTCTTACACGCATCAATACTAACTTGAGTGGTTGATTAAGGTTTTATAGTTAACCATACCCTAAGTCATTCACGAGTCTTGTGCCGATGAAAGATCATTCATGCATGGTAATTAATGACGTAACAATTCTATAAGGGAGGTTTTAAAACGTAATATCTCCTAGAGTACGTGGTGTAGCTTGGCACCCAATGGGTTTACAAGTTAACCTATCGATTAGGTTAAATCAATCATTAATTAATTAATTTATATGTTAATATAAATAATTAATTCAGGTTCACCAATAAGGTGTTATTGGGCTTATAGAGTTATTCACTAGTGAGATATATGGACCTAGAGGGTCACTCACTCAAGGTCTATATGGATCATGGGTGATATAAACATAATTATGAAGGTTTTTACAAAAAATTTACATACCAAATGTCTATAAATAGGGAGAAACTGACAATAACTCTAGCTGCCTATGCAAGCCTTGTGAGAATTATCTCTTTTCTTCTCTTTCTCTCTTGGTGAAATGCTTTGAAGAAGAGATCTAACAATCCAAAGACTGTGTGGATACTGCTAGAGGCTAGACACTAGAATAGATTCAAAATCTTCTTTTACATATTAGCTTTAAGGGAACTCTATAAGTATGTTTACTTTTACATATTAGAGGATATGATTATCTGTTCTTGGTGCCTTAATGTTTAGAACATCCAATTCAATGTTTTGATCAAAATTTAGAAGGCTTATCGATCTCATAACCCAAGGACAACTCTATTATATATGTCATTATATCTCATTCACTTTAATGTGTGGGATATTTATTTCACCCTTTTCCATATGTTTATGAGATATCATTTTTTATGACTATACTTGTATGAGTTAGGTCTACCTACAAAAAAATTTCCTATACTTTCTCTACTCCTTCTACATTGACCATGGCATCCTTTGTCATACCTTATGACATCACTCACCCACTACTTTCTGGGATGAATATAAATGAGCTCAAATTTTTGAGGATGTAAGCAAAATAAATTAATATTTTTCAGACTCATTTTTTTAGAAGATAGAGAATTTAAGATGCATAGGTTTATATGAAAATCTTTATAGATTTTAGGGCACAAAAAACATCAATTAAGGAGAGAGATGAAAACAAAAAGATCTTCCAAGTTAACTATGGGAGTTTATTTGGAAGAATATAATTTGGCCAATAGGTCTCACTAGTGATCCTAGATAAATGTAAACTTATAGAATAAGAGCATTAGAGTTTTCAAAAACAAAGATTGACATGAAAAACAGAGAATGAGATAGCATAAGAAAACTAGAGAAGATGAGAAGATTAAGATACTAAGAGAGAGGAGACAGGTGACTCATAGAGAAAACCAAAATGACAATGGAAGTAAGATGAAAAGAGGAGAAGAGAGTAATAGAGAAGTTCACGGGAGAAATTTAGGAAGAATTAAAGAGGTTGGAGAGATTTAGATAAAGAAAAGGAGGAAACATAAATATGGATAGTGAAATAAATTTAGAATATATATATATATATATATATATATATATATATATATATATGATAGATTGTATATATATAAATATATGAGAGAGTTAAGTTGAGAGAGAAAGGAGGAGTAGCAAAGTAGAGGTCAAAAGAGAGAGAAATGGAAAACTTGGAGGAGACAAAAAGAGAGGAAAATAGAAATTGGGAGAGGGGAGGAGAATGTAAAGAAGAGGAGATGGAGAGATAGAAAAGGGGCTATAGGGAAAGAAGAAAGATAAAAATTAAAGGAGAGAGAATAGAAGAAAATAAAAGTATAGAAAAAATCTGGGAAAAGTCAAACAAGAGAAAGAAGTTCAAAATCACGAAGAGAGAAAAAGTAGGGGGGAGAGAGAGATTGAAGTAAGGCCTTTCCTAAATTGTCTCGTGGACTTTGCTAAGGCAAATGAGAGTTGTTTCATGTAGATAAATACCATGTTAAGGCAAATGTATCATAAAATGATGAGGATAGATGTTGGGGCCAGATTCTCGGTTTTACAATATCAGGTGGTGTCATCTACACTATTGATGAAGTGGCGGATAAAATGACATATGTAAGAACATGGTGCACTAATTTTCATGTTATTAAAGAGTAGTTATAACTAATTTTCATGCTATGATCAAATGTCCCTCATTATCTTTTACTCTTCTCTCTACCACTGGTTGAGATTACCACCTTCCTATTTCCTATGGCATGTCATTCCCCTTCATTGCCTCTTGATGAGCGTAAATTGTAGTAATTGAAAATGAAATATTGAGAATCAACAGAAAAAACTCAACTCACTAACATATAGAAATAAAAATAACATAATGATGAGTTGAGGTCAAATCCATGGAGAATTAGGTCTCCAACATGACGTTGTTAACACTTTGATGAATTTTGATCATTTAGGTGCGAAATGTTTCCATATAGATATGTATAAATATTTGAAAATAGGATGCAATGAGATTTTCAACAAGCTTAAGATTTCACAAATCAAGTGTAGATCAAAGGATATATTATAGAGAGAAGGTAGAGAGAGAAATGACGTGCAAGGAGAGAGAGAGTGTGATTAAGACCTATTATCTACTTTAAAACATGAAATTAAAACATAAAATCCATTCCCGAGTTTAGAGATGTCTAGTGAGTAATCCTTTTCGCACCGGATTGAGGCTTTAGTTGACCAAATGCTCTAATGAAGCTCTAAAGTTCAAGAGACAATTCATCCACAAAAAACAAATGTACTCCAGGGTTATTATATGAAATCCAAAGTGAACAAGGCAACATTAAAAAGGCAAGGGAAAAACAATAAAATGAGGGCAAAAAACGATGATTGAATAAAAAATAAAGAAAACAAAGAACATAGTTTACAAAGACTGCAATGAATCATAAATATTCCCAGCAACTCCGGCGACGGCAGAAATTGCCCCTAGAGGTACTAGCGACAATTTTTGCCAGTGCTGGAGGTGCTAGCAGTGATTTCTGCTGCTGATAGTTTCGGCAGCGGCACTGCCCTCTCTGATGGCCATGTCACCTCTCTACTAGTGACGTTTCGACGATTTGGCAATAGCTCTATTGGCGGTGCTCCGGTAAGGTGGCAATGCTCTAGCAAGAGGTGACCCTTCAGCGATGGAGCTTCGGCAAGCTTTTCTTCTTCATCATAGTCTATTTTTCAAATGGTCATATCTCCCTCATTTTTCATTTGTTTTGAACATTTTTTGGCCCATTGGAAAGCTTCTGACAAGAAGAACTTGGCATTGAGGTTGATAAGCTTTCCAAAATTTTTATCAAAATGATGTAGGCCAGATTAAGGCCCAAGTGTTTATTTGGATGAAGCAGAGGCAGCCCACTGCAGAAGCCCATTTAATGCTTAATGGGCCTAATGAGAATCCCTAGGACCTGACACGTTTGTCAGACAATCTCGTAGGGACCACAAATATTGATGACATGCCTTGGAAACTACAAATATCTGTTTGGATAGGCCTGACAAGGCCTGGAAGATTCACTTTTGCTTTTGTCACTTCTGTCTCTGACACGTGCATGCTGTCAAAGTTGTGTTTTCAAGACTCTTGTGTTGTCTTTTCATGGGTCAAATCACTTGGACGACCCTTACTTTTTGACGCCTATATAAGGCCCCCATTGTACTCTTTGAACACACAATTTGAAGTTATCCCCTTTTGAGAGCTCTGCTTTCTTTTTTAGTGTTCTCTTGTTTTGAGAGTGCTCTGTGCTTGTGGATTCAAGTACACCCCCTTGTGGATTCAAGGGTTGAAGAGGTTAGTTCTGTGGATTCAGATACTAACTCTTCTTGAAGACCAAGGCTTGTGGATTCAAGTCCTTGTTCTTCTATGTTCCTGCGCTAAGGCTGCGTCAAGTGGTATCAGAGCAAGATTTACGTTCCAAGATCAGCTGTTCAAGGATGTCCCAAGGAAAGTTTTTATCTAATCCTCAACATTTATTTTCTTATACTTCTAGGAATCATGGCAGTGATGATAGGCTTAAATGTCCATTGGTAGTTGAGTTTTCTGAATTTTCTGGCCAATTGCATATTGAAGAGTTTCTTGATTGGCTTATTGAAGTGGAGAGATTCTTTGAAGATAGAAATATAGCAAAGAAAAAACAGGTCAAGTTTGTCTGTCGTAAGCTTAAGGGCAGTGCATGGGCTTGGTGGGAGCAACTGCAAAGGATGCGTACTCGGTTAGGAAAGGATCCTATCCAACACTGGGAGAAGATGAAGAAGTACCTTAAGAGGCAATTTTTACCACCTGATTACGAGGACTTGGTGTATCAGAATACCTAAACCGCAAAACAATAGTAATTCTATTGCTGTTTATACAAAGAGGTTTTATCGCCTCCAATCGTATCTAGATTTTAATGAATCGAAGAATACAGTATCTCAAGGTACAAGAAAGGTTTGTGTTGGGCTATTAGCTGAAAGGTTATCTTCTCGATCCTTTTTATTACTTATCTCGATCTAGTATTAGCTCGAAGCTATTGAACAACTAGTGGAGATAGAGAAAAACAAGGAAATGGAAGCCACATAGTCTAGCAACGAACTAGTACAGATGATGTCAGATATCCGGTTGTAATTGCAACTCAAAAACAATCTTCAACTCTCTGCAATCCAACAGAAAATTCTTTGACTTAGTCATACAAGGTGTCGGGTAGCCAAAGAGAATATAATTCCATTATACAATCAAAGAGAAATAGGGCTGATTTTTTTGATGTCATCAAAGAAGAAGATCTTGTTTCAAGGCAACCAGAAGAAGAGCCACAGCAGCATAGTGCCGTGTCCACAGGCTGCATTATGAATAACAATGTTTGTTTGAATGGTATTCATGATAAAGTTGGTTGTGATATGGTTGGTTAAAAAGAATATTGTTTAAACCAGATTGAAGAGGCTGGTGGAATCTTTGTGCCAAAGGAGATCAAATCGAATGCTGCCATCTCAACTTCAGTAATTACAGACCAGCTGCAAGAAGTCAAAAATGATTTTGAGAGTACTGAAGAGATGATGAAGATCCCAACTCCTATGTGTACCATCTAGCATGAAATTAAACTCATATTTGGTCCATGTTTGCACAACCTGTCAGGAAATGGTGCAAAGCATATTCAAATTTTACAAGATAAGGCAAATAACTGCTTATTAGGCACGACACTCGTAACAGAGAACATATGCCCATGTGTCCTACCAGTTTTATTGGTACTTAATGAGTACCAGATTTCAAAGAAATACCTAGAAAACCAGACCCTCAAAATTACATGCAAGGCAAGATTTCACATTAAATGTCAAGATTATATTCTGGGTATCTTGTGCAGGTCATGGATTCAATCCACAATTAATTTCAATGGACAAAACCGGCAGAGTAGCATGCAGGCAAGAATTCAGCTCCACTCTATGTTTACTCGACAGACTATCTCGCATCAACCCGAACCAAGTGCACTTACTAGCAACGGAATCTTCAACAGTAAAACTATATTGAGATGATATGGATCTTTATGTGGACATGTCGAAAAATCAGCCATTGCCAAGAATCATGAGAACTGGAGGACATCAAATTTGTTTCCAAACATGAAGAACAGGTACCCTAAGACTTACATACCCAAAGAGAGTGAATGGAAAACTGCATTTATGTCTACTGCAGAGTTCTGTGAATTTCTGGGCATGTGTGGAAAACATTCATTTATAACAAGCACACTCTGGACAGATGAGAGAAGAAAACTATGGTTCAGTTTAAATAGGTACTACAAAATGCTCGATACACTCCCAAGTATTCAAGACCTACGGCAGATGGCAATATCTAGTTCAGACTTTACAAAATCCCCTCTCTATAAAATTTTCCACCAAACAAATCAGATTCTACTCTGTCAATCGGAGAGCCTGTTCAATATGCAACTTAGAAATGGAAGAATCAATCTGTTTGTACTGCCAGCATTCCCAAAGCACAAAGACAATCGCAACTGGAAGTTATGTATAGGAAATCCATCAATCAAAATCTTAGTTAGCTCAAGAATTGTTACTTCTTACCTAGACTATAACTTGGGTATGCCACCGGTATATTTGACGACGAATTGGAATTGTCCATTCCATCAGATCAACAGCGAGCAAAAAGAGCCACAAGTTGATTGCAAAAAGTGTCACTTCATGGGAGATGCTGCAAATTATCCTGGTTTTAACTTGCATGCAAATGATATAATGGCAAAAGAACAGAATATTACATTCATCCATGATTTGACAAGACTTGCAAATATCCATCAAGATCAAAACTATCAGGGACTAGGATGGTTCCATATTCCATTTACAAAAAGTCGTAGCTCCACGTTCACACTCTTTTTTTATTGGATTCGCAAAGGAAAAATTATACGGACCGAAGAACTTAGAGTCAAGAACAAACTTTTTACTGTGCTAGAACTTGTGCAAAAGTATGTAATGCATTTGCAAACTCACAGTGGACTTTCTACTGGTGTGGTTGGTGCCTTCCCGTTAAAAGCAGGGGAGCATAACAAGATACAAGAAAAGAGCTCGTGTAAGGAGCAAGGTACAAGAGTGACTAGAAAGGACATAGGGAAATGCAAGGGGAAAATTTCAAATCCAACCTACAAGAGGCTGTCAAAGATGATAGAAGACTTACAACAAAATCCTTTGAGGAATCCTTGTATTTCTAATTTTTTCTATATGTGTCATGTTTATTACTACCTTACAGAGAATGAAGATCACTCGAGGACAAGTTCATTTGAAGAAGGGGCGCCTGATGTAGGCCAGATTAAGGCCCAAGTGCTTATTTGGATGAAGCAGAGGAAGCCCACTGCAGAAGCCCATTTAATGCTTAATGGGCCTAATGAGAATCCCTAGAACCTGACACGTTTGTCAGACAATCTCGTAGGGACCACAAATATTGATGACATGCCTTGGAAACTACAAATATTTGTTTGGATAGGCCTGACAAGGCCTGGAAGATTCACTTTTGCTTTTGTCACTTCTGTCTCTGACACATGCATGATGTCAAAGTTGTGTTTTCAAGACTCTTGTGTTGTCTTTTCATGGGTCAAATCACTTGGACGACCCTTACTTTTTGAGGCCTATATAAGGCCCCCATTGTACTCTTTGAACACACAATTTGAAGTTATCCCCTTTTGAGAGCTCTGCTTTCTTTTTTAGTGTTCTCTTGTTTTGAGAGTGCTTTGTGCTTGTGGATTCAAGTACACCCCCTTGTGGATTCAAGGGTTGAAGAGGTTAGTTCTGTGGATTCAGATACTAACTCTTCTTGAAGACCAAGGCTTGTGGATTCAAGTCCTTGTTCTTCTATGTTCCTGCGCTAAGGCTGCGTCACAAAACATCGAATGCAGCAAAATACATTGAATCATATGTTCAAAACATTGAGGCGCCAAGAACAGATGATCATATCATTTAGTATGTATGAGAAAACATACTTGTAGAGGTTCACTTGAAAGAGTTTTTAAAGCTATTCAAGTGTCTAGTCTATAGTGGTATTCACACTAGATGGTTAGATCTGCTCTTCAAGCTCTTCACCAAGAGAGAAAGAGAAGGAAAGAAAGAATTCTCACAAGGCTTGCATGGGCACCTAGAGTTGTGGTCATTCTCTCCCTATTTTTAGACATTTGGTATGTGAATTTTTTTATAAAATCCCTCATACTTATGTCTATATCTACCAACATCTATAGACCTTATAGCAATGACCCTCTAGGTCCATATATCTCACTAGTTAATAACTCTATAGGTCCAATAACACCTTATTGGTGAACCTTGATTAATTATCTATATCAACATATAAATTAATTATTGAAGGATTGATTTAACCCAATCGATAGTTGAGTTGCCAGCCCGTTGGGTGGTAAGCTACACCACGTACTCTAGGAGATATGAAATATGTAAGAACTCTCTTATGTAACCTTTTTGTCATTGATTACCATATATATATATATAATCCTTCATCCGCATAAGACTCATGAATGACTTAGGGTACGGTCAATAATCAAACCCTAATCGCTCACTCAAGTTAGTATTGGTGCATATAGGAAATCATTAAGAACTCTTTCTTCGATATTTCCACTATCTTGGATAAGGATTTCATCACATCTCATTCCTTAAGTCAATCTCTTAAAATACCACGGGCAGATGATCCCATCTTGATTACACAATCAACTTCGTGGACTTCATGTCGTTTCCAACATATGATATTTTGGATACCCGTGGCTAGGGATTCGTAAGACATAATCAAAACACAATCATCCTTCCTTAAGATGTCTTTGGTGTCTCAAGTCAAAGGACCATATACACAACCATGACATGAATCAACCTGATTGATAGTTGGGTATAATTACTACTCAGGATTCATGCAAATAAATTCAATGAACTATTTCTCCAAAGAGCACCCACTATCTATTCTTAGTGTCTCCACATCGATGGCTACAGGATCAGCCATACTCATCATATGAGTTTGATCATATAGTGTTATTCTTTTCAGATAAGTTGATGTCTTTCTCGAATATCTCACGAATAGGAATGTTTAGAACATATGTTTAAGGACTAGTGATCACTGTATTATGATCTCATCATAATTCACTTCGTCATTGCATACGCTTATGGTCTTCATTGCAAACATTATATATGAATGACAATGAATAAGTTTCATTTCAATGAGCATCCACGAGATACATGAAAGTGGGATTGGCTTATAGGCCACATAATATCCATCAGTATAGAATAGTCATATTTTGCCATGCGCTCCTCGTGTGGGCCAAAAAAAAGTAAGAGGAGGACCCCACTAGTTTGCTGCCATGTGTCTTTGCATCCCTTGATCTATTGGACTTCATTCCACCAGATCATAAGTCATGATCGACTCTAGTGATCCAAGGTTTCAGGTCGTACTATGTGTCCTTATGCTGCATCATTTATTGCCATATGATTTTCATGAGTGCAAAAATATTATATAAGAGAAGATAACGAGGCACTATAAATTTAGGTTAATCCCTTTCTAGGTATGATGCATGTGTGGTGCCACATTCATGCCACATATTGCCATCTGGACTAGTTGAAGGTCACCATGTGGTAGACCGTGCATTACATAGGTGCCAATCAATGCGATGCATGAGTGCCACCTGTGTGCAATGAGCCAACGATTCTACCAACCGGCCCTACTACCTCGCTGCCACATTAGCAGGTGACTAGGCTTTGCTTTTTGTAAAAATCAAAATTAACTCCTAAGAAATTAAAGATTGAAAATTCCCTAAACTTCAAACATTCATATCTTTAGATTGATAAATCATTTTGGGATATAATTTCCACCATTTTTCCCCAAATCAAGTTATCTTTTTTCATGTCAGCTAAAACCATAACACAAAGAAGACAAATATATCATGAATTCCAATAGACTTGGTTCAACTTAGAAAGTTAAAACAAGTTCTTCATCTTCTTCTTATCTTTGTTCACTTTCTTCTTCACTCAAAGCTTACCAACATGAAGACTCAAGAAAAAATTGTTTATTCACAATATTATGACCCTGAAAAAGGTCAAACACAATTCATGCACAAAATTAAAATTTTATAAATGTAAAAATGAGCACATAAGAGAAATGACATGATGATGCAAAAATTTAATAAAAATATTATTTTAGTAAGAACTAAGGAATACAAATAGTCAATACTGATGAAAAAGAACATATCAATGGCACCTTATCACCTCACTCCCAACTCCACCTTGTTTTCTCTCCCTCCATGTGTCATGGGGTGTAATACATTTTTTCACTATTATACGCCTTTTCTATCCAAAATCGTTCCCTACATTCTCAAGGGCGTAGTGGTTGGTCATAAACAAGTCCAATTTTAGAGTTTAAATATGTCATCTTTGGTAAATTAGACTATGTATAATATTTATTAGATTTCACCTTAATCACAAATAACCAAGTGTGGAGGGAATAAGGGGTCAAACCGTAGAGAGAAAAATTAGTACATCTAAACAAAAATACAAAGATTTTTTATGGAGAAAATAAATGAGATCAACGAGAGAATCAAGATGATTGTGTTATGATAATCCAGTAGTGTTGGCATGGAAAAGCAATTTTTTTTGGCATGGAATCCAGTAGTGCTGTCAAGTCAAACTCTAAAAATGAGGCCCATTAGAGTCTAAAACCTTAAACAAATCAAAAGAAAAAGAGAGAATATTTAGCACTATCCAATTCTGAGTCAGGCACTGAAATACTGCGATGTGTCCCCTTGTTGTCAGCTGTCTAAGGTGTTACAACAATCAATCATAGACTATTGTATGATTAGATTCTAGTCGGCATATACATTTTTGCTTTTTGAAAATGGCAATGGGTAAGCTGCCCTTGTCAAATATAAAGGCTGCCAATAGCAAGCAATCACATCGCTAATTGTTGTCAGCTATTGGATGACAACTGTATATTTTTTTGGGAAACTATTATGACATGATTAAATGCAATTATTGTCATTGTCCTATAATTAAATGAATAAAATTCTTGATAATTACATGTTAATTTGCATATTATCATATCCCCCTACTTAAATCATTTTAGGTCCCTTGGAAATATCCCTAGAACTTCCTTTAAAACATCACTTCCAACCTTGGAACAAAAAAGACAAGCATGAAATGTTTACGATATCAATCACATGATTAGCGTGACTACTCTCCAGAGCAATCCAAAAACTAGCTTGCTATAGAATATGCGAATCAACCCTCCTAGCTGAATTGAGTCAATTAAAGTGAGCAAATGATGTTATTCCTCTTTGGATATGACACTATAATTTTTATATGTTCTTACTACACACATGAAATGGTGGATCTAACATTTCTCTTAAACAAGGATACTCTCTATCAAATTTTTGCTACTTAGCTCTTGAGACTCTAGTAACCTCCCTCATAGCTCTTTAGTTATTCTTCTCCTCCATTTTAATTACAAAATCTCATGTAAACTAGAGATAGATGATGAAGCTAAAAATTGATGATGAGGCTAAAGATCAATGATGGCTATCTATATGTTAAATATGGAAAAAGAAAAATGGATGGCTTGAAATAAAATGATAATATTAGCAACAAATGATGATGACGGTGGAAAAGTGTGATATTACCGAAGATAGGCTATTCCCAATATAGAGAGATATGAAGAGTGACTAGAATGTGTAGAAAATGTAAAAAAGGAAGGATTTAATGTATAAGAGCATAATGTACATTAATGTATCATAGATTCTCAAAGGATGAGTATATAAAGTTAATAAATCTCAATGTCTATCCATTGTCTCAAAGAAGAGATGGTACTAAGGGATGGGTCCCCTAAATTTATTAACAAAATATAAAAAAATTTATTCCTCCCCCTCTTTTGTCTTTCCCCATATCTCCCTAACATTTTTGTGCATTCCCCTTTCTGTTCTTCCTTTGTCTCCCACTCTCTTTCCTATATTTCCTCTCTCTCTCTCCTCCCTCCTTTCCCCTATCTCTTATCTTTTCCACTCTCCCCTTTCTTCCCCCTAGCCAACCTCTCTTTCTTACTCTCTCTTTCTTGCTCCCTCTCTCTATCATTCCTCTCCCCCCCTCTCTTTCTCACTTTCTCTTTCCTGCTCCCCCTCTTTATCCTTCCTCTTCACCCCTTTCTCTCCTCACTCTCTTTCTCACACCCCACTCTATCCCCCTCTTCCCCCCTCACCTTCCTCTCTTTCTCATTCAATCTCCTCTCTTTACTACTTCCCCTCTCTATCCGTCTTGTTCCTGCTCCCTCTCTTTCTTGTTTCATCTCTCTCTATCCTCCCTCTTTCCCCTTGCCTCGCTCTCATTCTCACTCTCTCTTTTGACTTTCTTGCTGCCCCTCTCCATCCTTCCTCTATCCCCCCTTTTTATCCTTATTCTCTCCCCCCCCATCTAGAGCTTGAAACCAACACAATTGGGACACGACATGTAGGGGGGGGTCACTAATTTGTTGATAAGAATACCATGATAGAGAAGGTTGAACATTTTTTTAACTTGATTTATGCAAACAGCACCTTGAAGCACATCACATTGGCTATGATGTAATCAAATGTCAGCTTTTCAGTGTTGCTAAGGAATTTTTCAAGTTGTAGCTTGTCTAAGTGCATGTAAGCCCTTTAATTTTTTATGAGCATGTAGATGAATTGAGCCGGCAAGGTCATTGAAAACACACAGTCAAGGGTCAAAATAAATATCCAAACTCACCAATTTTAGGAAATAAACACGAATTGAGGGGTATATTGGTACATAAGGGTCAAATCCACATGGAATTAAGGTAATTTCTGAAGATTTCTTCGAATTTGATCAAATCATATAATGAAATGGTGATAGAAATTAAGCAATTTGATATTTTTAGAATGATGACTCGAAGAAAAATTCACGGAATCAAGAATAACTAAATTTGGATCTGATTTGGTGGATAAATCATCAAACGAACAGGAGAGAAATTTCCGAAAATGAAAATCACGAAAAATTGAAATTGAAATTAAAATTGACTCAAATTATGATTCTAAAATGAAATATAAAGCTATACGAAGATAGATTAGTATGAAATACAATCCCTGACCCAAGATTGCGCTCGAATTGATCCAATTTAGTCGTCGGATCAAGGCATTTTATCAAAATTTGGAAAACGCGATCGTCGAAGTTCAAGCGTTGATTTCTTCCTTGTCTTTCTAGGAAATCTCACTCTCAAACCCTCTGTGGACGCAAAAATGAGTCTAGAAGTGATTGAAAACAATTTGATTAAGTCGAACTGCCTTGCAATGCTTTACAATGTCGAAGAACATCTCAATTTATAGGGCAAATTGGGTGTAACCGTCCAATCGGCATTTAATCTTCGATCAACAGCAATGATGAAACGCATCGGATGCGAATCGTTATGATTAAGTCATGGCCGTTGGATCCCCGATGGACCGCCAATATGATGTCACGTCGCGTGTGTTATAAATAACCCATCAAACACCCCCCGTTAGATCTTGATCGGACGTTTCAAATGCATTTCCGTCAATTTTAATCTCAGGCGTTATAACTCCTTTGAGCAACGGTTGAGATTAAATCATTTTCAAATGATTCACCGACGAATCAGATTGCGCCATGTACTCGTGCCTTAAGTGTAGATCGATGATCGCGATTTAATTGCACGATCGGACGCTCCACATTGTGTCACGTCATTGATAACATGCATTTATAACTTGAATTCTTACCCTAATTAACTCATATTCATGCTTATTTTATGTGAATATGATGCATGTTATCATACTTTTTAGGAATTTTCTCCATTGGCATGTCATTTTACTAAAGTTGATATTTATGCATAAATTAGGGATAATTTCATGCTTAATAGATAATTAACCTTTTGTTTAAATTAATAGAAGTTAATCTCGTTATTGAATGAGTTTTGACTTTGGTAAATGTTTGGAAGGATGATTTTATGATGAATTTATGATTTAAAAATGTTTAATGAGAAAATGATTTAAGTAAATTGTAATTCATCTTGATTTCTTCTTTCAAAAATATATTTTAAATGATATGATATTAAAAAGAAAAGAATTTGTGATCCAATGGAGAAAATTTGAGATTAAAAGGAGTTGTATTTTGAGAAATATGAATTTCTGAAGTTTTAGCCTTTTTTTGATTTTTATTTGAATTTTAAAGTGATTTTTCAATTAATTTCCTTGTTAAAATCGCGAAAAAGGGGGGTATTTTGGTCCACAAGCCCCGTAAGCTGACGTGGCGAGGCGGTCACGTGGCGAGGCGATGACGTGGCACGCGGGACCACCGGCGGATGCGATGTGGCTCTGAGGCCACGTGGCAGGGCCGCAGATGGCCCACGTGTGGCGCATGGATGACACGTGGACACGTGTCATATATCTACTATAATATATATAGGTTATATATAAGCCTATTCTTAGAACTGGCTAATCTCTCTTATCCGCTCCACTATTTAAGCGTGCCTTTCCTCTCTATTTCTCTTTTGCAGGTGACGTGGCGACACAATAGGCGTCGGATCCAGCCAGCTCGGATCGCAGGGCGTCGATCGCGTGGACTCGAGTCCACGCGATCGTCAGATCAAGCACGTGCTACAAATGGGGAGTAAGTGGATCAGATCGGAGCGCGTACCTGACGCCACGTGGCGACGCGAGGAGCGTCGGATCGTCATCAAAAAGATAGGCTGCTTGAGCGCGATCCAACCGTCCATTCTCCTGACGCTTCATCGGACGGCTGATCTACATCGTGATCGCAGCGCACGGGATCAGTTGATCGCGACCGTCCATCCAGCTGTTTTGTCATCGGACGGCGCAGACAAAACAGGGAAGAACCCCAGGATCGCGGTCCGATCGAGCCGCGATCGCAGCGCGATCGAGCCGCATCGCACGTTTTCCGCGACGGAATCGCTCCTACCTGATTCGACGACGATCGACGGAAACCTAGGACCACGATCGAACCCCGATTGTGGCCCGATCGTGGCCTGATCGTGGTCCGATCGTGGTGCTAAAATCGTGGAAATAGGAGCTAAATCCACCGCTGAATTTGGTCAAAATCGTCGCGGAATTGAAGCCACGACCCATGCCCAAGGAATCGCCTCCACGACGCTTGAAAACCGCCCCCACGAATGCGTCAATTGCCCATGATCTTCGGGCCAATTTCCCTCTTTAAAAGCATGTATTTCCCTTCTTTGTTCTTCAACTTTTGATCGATTCGTGAAAGAATTAAGCGAATTTCGAGGAAGATCTTTAGTTCATCGTGATCCCCCTGCGTTTAGACTCAATTCCGAAGGGATTGGAGCGGGATTGATCACGAATTCCTCCTTGATTTCATCAAATTTTCCCCTTGAATTCCGAAATTCCGTGAGAAAGGATCCGAGCAAATTCACTCCAATTCGCGCAAATTGGAGCTTAATTCTCGTGGCAATCGGGTTAGTAGTGAGATTCAATCGATTATCAAGAGGTAATTTGAGTTTTTATTAGATTTAGAAGTTTAATTTTGCAAATTAGTTCATAGTGTTCTTCATTTTCACCAAATTTCGGTTTGAAATTTTTCTGATTTTGAAAATAGGATATCTCTCTGATTATAATTCCAAATCACTTGATTTTGGTTTCAGCTCTTTTCATCAGCTTTCCGTGGATAGCAAATTCATCAAATTCCGAGTTCATTTGACCCTTCAATTTGACGTTTGACCAAGGACTGTTCATCTTTCATCAGAAGTCAAACGTTGACTTTCGGGGACAAATCAGAATTTGATAATTTTGGTTTTTTTGGACTCCTCTGGTTCTTAGCTTTTCATTGACATATAAATTTCAAGATTTGGATTTTATTTGGTCATTCAATTTGAATATTTCCTCTGAGGTGTTAATTTCGGGGACTTTCTGATCATCGATTTTCAATAATTCACAATAAATCCATTTCTTATCCAAAAATTACGAAATATATATCAATAAATTCCATTTTCTCTCTAGTTTCCAAATATCTAATTTTCGTAATCTTCTGATTCTTTTTGATTCTCTGATTTTGCAGAAAACCTACTGCTGGTCAAAGTCAACACTTTGACTTTAACTTTTGACTTTTCTCTGTCAAATCCGAGATTTCAATTCTTAAAACTTCTTATTTACCTTATTTATATCATTTCCATATCTCACATCTTATTTTCTCTTATTTAAAGCTCCTTTTAAACCTAAGTTTGACAAAGTCAACTCTGCGATTAAAGTCAACCCTGCTCTCTGTGGATCGACTCGATACTTACCCAATACTTGATTATTATATCTTGTCTTTGTGAGTTCGGTTTTATAAATTTTGTTTGACTATCGTCTTTGTGTTTTAACGACGCACGAAAACGACACGTCAGTCATCTCCTACTTTCGATCGTCGATCATGATTGATCGGGTGCTCCAGGTTGTGCCACGTCACTTGCGCACATATATATATCCGAAAAATCAATTTTTGATTCCAAAAAATCCTGAAAATTTCATTAAAAATTTAGAAAAATTCAGAAAAATCTAGAAAAATCCCTAAAAATTAGAAAATTCATAACTTTCAAAATATAACTCTAACTTAATCCAAATTTGCTTGATTTGATTAGAAATTAAATTATCTATCATTCTAAAAAGTCAAATTTAATAAATAATAAGAGATTAAATTATATTTCAAAAATATACTCATTTCTTTAAGATTTTAAAACTTAGAAAATAATATGTGTATAGAAATGATTTATCTCATTATTTAACATTGAAAACAAATTATAATCTCAATTAAAGATGGGATATGAAATTATTTATCTTTAATTTATCATAATTAACCCTAAATTAATATATTTTAAAATTGTAATGACTTTTTCATAGAATGATAGATAACCACTCATAAATATGATAACATGCATATGAATGGAATCTTTTATGCCGTAGTATGCATAAATAATCATGTATTATCATGTCTAATTATCATGTTATCACATGTGCATATGATTCCTTAACAAGCTGGCATTTTGACTAATTAGGTTGGAACACTTATAAAGGCTTCTCAGGTATTTATTTAATAGGCTTTGAACCCTAAAGCCATTGATGATGGACTTGTTTTTAGCAATACCAAAGACATAAAAATTCTATCATTATTTTTTTCTTTTTCACCTCTCTCATTTTCTTATGCATACAAGTCAGTAGATTGGATTGCCTCCCTTGTCCTTGATCTTTTTCTAATAATTCCTCAAGGAGAAATGTTCATTTGGATGTATTACCATTATTGGTCTTGGCATACTCTTTTTGTCTCTTGTAGGGAACAATGATTAGTGGTTGGATTGATTGGATCAAATCATCATGATCTAAATTTTGTTATCCTCTATGTGTTCAAAGCTAACTGATAAATTGAGGAAATGATTCATTTTGCTATTGATCAGATATTACTACTTTAAAAATAATAATTTGAACCACAATCAGTGGGTGTTTTTTTGTCTTTTAAAGTTTAATCTTTTTTTAAAATTTATTTTAAACTTTTTCAGATTACCAAGTATGATTGTCAATTAGATCAACAATCAGATCAATTGCATTCGATTGATCATCAGTCAAATATCTAATCTAATTGATGACTATCAATCATCATTGATTGATCTATTGGATTGGTCAACCAGCCAATGCACAATCATGATCATGACGATCATGATCTGATCACGTTTCCTAGTCTCTTTCATTAAAAATAAGTCTAGTGGCTTTTGCTTCAAGAGCTCTCCACAAGCTCAAAATGTAATCAGTCATCATCAATTCAAAATGACCACCATTTTAATACAATCACTCTCTCTCTCTCTCTCTAAGGATGGAAGAAGATAATCTTGACCTCTCTCTCTTCAATCTCTCGAGCCAATCAATTTATGCCCATCTCTCTTGCCTCTTAAGAACCAGATTCTGCCTTCTTTCTAAAGACATCTCTGTTGCTGCCGGTGGGTTTCCTCCGAGGGAGCCTTTGAAAAGAACGAGGATCACTTTTTTTTTCTCTTTGATAGAACACTATTCATATTCCCTACTCTCATCAATTAAATGCGCAAGGCACAGTCGCCCTCAAAGATGCCTTGAACGCGGATAAAGCAGTCTGCAGTCTTGTTTATTCTGATCTTCATCTCCATTCTCCAAGAAGCATCTCTCTCTCTCTCACTCTCTCTCTCTCTCTCTTCATGTTTTCGACGTTCGTGCGGGATAAAAGAAGGGCAGTCGCGGAATCACACTCAGAGCTTTATCGTTCGTCCTCGTCGGGTATTGCGGAGGGCCCGCCTTGCGGTCTCTGTCTTCTGACTTGCTTTCGGCAGAGTCAAAGGAACGGTTACTGTTCTCCATCGCTGCAGTCATTTGGAAAGTGCCAAGTGCGTGAAATTATTATCCCTCTCTCTCTCTCTCTCTCTCTCTCTCTTCTTTGACCATTCCATCTGCTCATCCGGTCATCCTCCTTCCATCCTCACTATAAAGGTTGGCAGCGCCACCTGCTTTGTCGTCAAAGTCTCTCTCTCTCTCTCTCCTCCTACCATTCCCTCCGCTTATCCCTCCTCACTATAAAACTGGGCAATACCACCTTCTTGCTATATAGTCTCCAAACCCCATTCTCTCTCTCTCTCTCTCTCTCTCTCTCGCTCCTCCTCTTCTCTCTTCCCAACTCTAAGAACCTTCAGCCCTATAAAGTTCTATACGCCTCGTCTCTGATCTCTCTCTCATCCTTATTATTCTCGAAGGCTGTCAAGGATGATGGAGGCAATAGAGAAGCTACAAGAGAGACTCCAGAGCGAGGAAGCAGAAGAAAAGCACCACTCCTGCATGCACCAGCGCCTGCTCTCTCTGCTTCTCGAGCAAGCAATCAATGGCGACGGAGACAGCGAGGGAGAGCTCTCCTCTCTTGTCTCGACCCTCCATGAGGAGCTCGCCTCGTTTCTGGAGCCCTCTTCCTCACCTCCTCCTCCCATTATCCGGTGGCTTGGTGAAGCTTCAGATGATGAACTTGGCATCCCCCCAACTAGTTGGCAACTTCAAAAGATAAACAATTAAAGAGAGAAAGAGAGAGAGAGGCGCCTTTAAGTAGCCAAAATTTATTTACATTTCTTAGAAAATATCAAGAAGAGTGCATCAAAAGAGGAAGCAAGAAAAGATAATGCTTGTTTTGGGGTTTCATTTTTTCATCTTAGATAGAATTTTCCAATGAATTCTTGCATATTTCTATATCTCTTTTGAAATTTCTAGAGCAAGAAATGAAGCCATGATTCGTCGAAGTATATTTTCTAAGATGTTTGTCCCATTGATAATTTCATCCATATCTAAGAGCCTGTAAAATGTTTATTTTAAGCCTCAATGTTCCTTAGTAATGTAGATGTCTTGGTTCATGCATGAACTACTTGACTAGAACACTTCAAAGCTCTCTCACTCATCATGGAGAAAGTCATTTGTGAGACTCTTCCAAGAAACCTCTTAGAGACTCATCTCTATATCTACAAGACTCTCTTCTTGATAGGATGCCTCAATGTGCAGGAGAATGCTTCTTTCCAAAGACCATTGGAGGAAGCCTAGCAAACCTTTAAGGGCTCATGAAACTCCCCCACCTGAAATTTCCAATGGGAGGTTTAAGAGGCCCACTTAGGGAGCTGTTTCAAATCCTCTCCCCATTATTCTCATCCAAAATGAAATGGCTCTATTGATTGTACTTTCTCTCTCCAGTAGATGAGGTGCCTTTGAAAACTAGACCGCATTAATCACAAATCCTTTGTGGGCTCATATTTTGAGGCCAAAACCTTCTCCAAGATCCTCTATGTCATCATTTTACCACATTGTACCAGGACAATCCTTAGTTGCTTCATCTGAAAACTACATCAATGTAGTGATAGGATTGCTCTAAAAGGTTCTTCTCTTGCCTACATTCTCCACCTTCTCTAAGTCTTGTGTCTCAGTAGAGGCATCATTATCCATTGGTAGACAACAACTTGTCTTATATATATTTTCATCTGAAAGAGACACTTTGTTGTTTGTCTTCAACTCAAGCCTCTTGAGCGTTATTTCCTCTATGTGCATCGTGGTAAATGGGACTTAGTATCACACCCTAAATATGCTAATACTGTGACATGCAAGTGAGTTTTTATGATAAAGTACCACCCAAATGGCACTATGGCTCGTCAATTGATTATACTCAGATGATTCACTCAACCTCGATTAGTCGCTAGAGGATATACTCAAGCTGATGTTAGTCACATTGACACCTTCTATCCGGTTTTTCCTATGAACTCTATGCGAGTTATTTTATCTCTGGCTATTAATCTAAATTGATCTCTCCATCAGTTGGACATCTCCAGTGCCTTCTTATATGATGATCTTGCCAAGCAAGTATTTATACAGCAACCTGATGACTCTAAAATATACGTCACATTCATGCATCATTTACTATGCTTAACTGCTGATAAAGAGTGTAACAATGAGGATATCTATTTCTATATGGCTGTCCTAGTATGAAAATATGACTGTCCTATCATCCATCATTTCTTATATTTTAATTATATTATGAGACTAACTCCATTTGACTTCTTAGAAGTCAAATACCTAAATTCTCATATTTTTATGAGTTATATGGATGCAAAGACTTAGGTGAAGTTTAATGAGAGCATCTATACAGATTATCTAGAAAAAAAATAAGAAAACAAGTATTCCATCTTTTTAGGAGGTTGGTCAACCTTTTCTACCCTTTTAGGAGGTTAGTCAAATCTTGTCACATTTTTAGGAGTTTGGTCTACCTTTCCAATTTTTAAGGTGGTTGTTCAAGCCATTACACCTTTTTAGGAGGTTGGTTTGACATTTTCACCTTTTTAGGAGGATGTTCAAGTCTTTCCACCTTTTTAGGAGGTTGGTCAAACCTTGTCATATTTTGAGGAGGTTAGTCAAACCTTTCAACCATTCTAGAAGGTTAGTTAACCACCTTCTTAGGTGAGTCCAACCTATTCCACATTTGTAGGAGACTAGTCACTCCCTTTATTTTAGAAGTCAATGATGGTTAAGGTGATTCTTGAAAAATCAAAGGAGGTCAAAGGTGAAAAGAGGTCAATTTTTGCTCTGTTATTTATTATTAATCAATTTAGATACTTACTTTTTTAAGAAGAATCCATATTTATAGGAGAAAAGAGAGGTAAGCCCACCTCCTTAGGGAAGTGGTCAGGTTACCACCTCTTCGAGAGTAGTCAACCCACTCTTTGAAGAGGTGATTATGAAGCCTATTTCCTTAGGAGGGACTCTCTTGCCTCCTTCAGAGGTGGTTATGGTTGTGGCCTATGGATTTAATTTCCACCATTTATTTGGTGGCACCCAAAAAGACTAAATCTTTACCATTAATCTAAGGAACCTCTAAATCTAACATATAAAAGAATCTTCCTCTTCCTTTTTTATTATTTTGTGGCTCTCTCTTAGCATCAAGCTACCATAAGGAAAAGGAGAGGTTTAAGCCCAAACTTGGCATTGTTTGGTCTTCTAGTTTGTTGTGGAGGTAAGATCAAGGGAAGGATTGAGATTGTAACAAGTCTAGAATTACTCAGATGAAGATTGACATAAAAAATGGGGTTTGTGTGAGGATTGGGATTCGATATTCTCTTATAATCCCCTCCATGGATAGTTTATAACATGAAATTTTTACATAAATTTACATGATTATTAATACAATTTAAGACATTAATATTTCATTTGTATGCATATTATCATATTTTGAGTGCGTATCTATCATTTAATGCAATTTTAGATTATGACCTAAAAATACATTATTTTAGGAATTATTTTACATAATTAAATAATATAGTTTTATTCTCATCTATATTTTAGATAATATTTAAATTTTTATGATTAAATGATAAGAGAAAATAATTTTATTTACACTCATATATTTTTATAAATTTATTCTCTAAGAGGAATGAGAGTATTTTTAAAATTAAAATTAATTATCTTGTTACTTAAATATTTTAAATTTTTATAATGATAGATAATTTAATTTATGATTCAAAAAAATAAATTTAGATTAACTTAGAGTTGTATTTTGAAAGTTATGAATTTTCTAATTGTTAGGAATTTTTTGGAATTTTTATGAATTTATTTAAAGCTATTTTTTATTTTTAAAAGAATAAAAAAATATTTTATGCATCACAAGCTGACGTGGCACAGTGTCGCCACGTGGCGACGCGTGTACACGCCATGTGACAGCACGTGTGCACGTGAGTGATTAGTGGTTAAGCATCCATTATGGATTTACGCTAACCTATTATACACTCACTTCTTATATACTCATCAAATTGATTAAATTCATATCATGTGGGACTATTTATCTCTATTTTTATTCACAGGAGACGTGGCACAACGAGAATCATCCAATCGCGCGATTTAATCGTGATCTTCGGATTTCACTTACTCGAGTGGGCATGTGGCTGCATTTGATTAGGAGACGATTTGTTTTAAAGAGGATTTAATCTCACACACTCATCCAGGGAGTTTTAATGGTCGAGATTAAATGCACCCCAATGGATATGTGGACTCATCTCAATCACTCGATGAAGATCAAACGATGCCTCTTCTTCACATGTGACGTGGCAAGATCTCGACGCTTCATCATCAATCAAACGAATGTGACTTAAAGACAAAAATTCATGAATCGACGTTCAATCTGAGCCATTGATCAAAGATTAAACGATGCATCCAATGGTCGCGTCCAAATTCTCTATAAATTAGAATGTTCTTCGACAAAAAAGACTGTTCTAGGATGTTTCGAGAAAATTGAACTATTTAGACAACTCAATCCTGAAATCTCTTGATTTCTATTTCTTCTTGACTCATTTGTGCGTCCGAGGAGTTTTTGAAGTCAAGAATTGGTGGAGAGAATAAGAAGAAATAACATCTTGAACACTGAACTTCGTTTTCGAAATCGTGGAATGAAAAGCCTTGAATCCGATGATTAATTGGATCATTTTGAGTGCGACTTCAGATTATATTGTGTGTTTTCATCCTAATCTATCTTCCTATAGCATTATATTTTAATTTCAAATCGTAGATTAGATTAATTTTAGTTTACATTTTGGTTTTCCTCGATTTTTGTGATTGATTTTCTTTCTCGATTTCTCCACCAATTCTAATCCAAATTCAATGATTTGTATTCCGTGGATTCGTATTGGAGTTATCTTTATTAATAAACTAAAATCCTAATTTCTCACCTCACTTCATCATCCAATTCGATCGAATTTCAAAGATATCTCAAAATTTCCCTTATTTTCTCCGTGAATTCGACCCTTATTCACTACTATACTCTTTAATTAGTCATTTAATCTTTAAATTGGTGAATTTGGAACTTGATTTGACACGATTTTGTGTGTATTTAATGACCGCATGAAATCGTTTTGTCAATATTGTAAACCCTAATTCACTTTATATTTTAAATTTTCTCTTTTCTTCAAACAATCCATCTTTACCCGATTTTTTTATTTTTCGTCATTCTTATCTTTCCATTCCATCATTCTATTCGTAATCTATTTCTTAATATTTTTGATAGCATATAAATATATATCTATTTATAATTTTTCTCATACCATATTCTATTTATTTATCCTTCCCTATTCCCCAAAAATTCCTTCTACCATTATTTTCCCCAAAATAGTATCCCTACTCCATGAAGCACTAATCTCATTACCTAAGCTCATTGCAGATTTGACCTTTAATTTATCATTATAAAAAGTGAGGAATTATGAATATTTTTGCATTAAGATGATTCAAACAATGATTAAAAATACCTTGAAATTGAGTTCATCACAACCTCCGGGGTATATTGCTGTAGGGGAGATTTCCTAGGTTTGCCTTATTTGTCATGCTTTCTATTGGCTGAAAAATAGAGTCCTCATGTCTGGTTGATTAAGTTCAGCAGTCTACTTATAGCTTATGGCTTTAACCCATGCAAGACTGATCCAACACTGATGTGCAAGATTTTCTAAGGTCATTTGTTATTCCTATTACACATTCTTTATGTTTCCATTGCTAAGGGACTAACAATGATTTAAGTTGGGGGGGGTGTGATAACATGAATATTTAACTTAAATTCTTATCTTATTTAATTAATATTCATTCTTATTTTATGTAATTATGATGCATGTTATCATAGTTTTATGAATTTTCTCCATTGGTATGTCATTTTACTAAAGTCCATATTTGTGTATTATTTAGGGTTAATTATGTGTTTTATTGATGTTTGACCTTTTGCAAGGTTAAATGATTAAAAATTAACTACTTTCCTTAAGTTATTTTGACTTTAGTAGATGATTAAAAGAATTGATTTCAAGAAGAGAATGATGGGATGATATAAAATAGAATTTTTAAAGGATTATTTAAGTTTAATTTGAATTCATCCTTTTTTCTTGTTTGGATTTATATTTTAGGTGGCATGATATTAAAGATGAAGAAATTTGTGATCCAATGGAGAAAATTTGAGTCAAAAAGGAGTTATATAAATGAAGATACAAATTTTCATATTTTTTTTAGAATTTTTTTGATTTTATTTTTTATGTATTTTTTTGATTTATTTATTTATTAAAAATCACAAAAAGGGTTTTTATTTTTGCGCGGGACTCGCAGAGCTGACATGGTGCGACCCGCACACATGGCGGAGCCATGCAAGCGCACGTGGACACACGTGGATGCCTACGTGACACAAGGAGGCTTCAAGATGGCAAATGATGGGCCCACGGGTTAGTGGGCCCAAGTAACAGTATTGGGGCATACTTAACCCATATGGACGACACACCCCTTAAGGGAGTTCTCCTTTATATACTCATCGCTTTGCAATATTTTTCTCCATGTGGGACTATGTTCCTTGTTGTTTTCACAGGACACGTGGCGCATCGAGGAGTCTCTGATTTCACGCGAGTGATGAGGCGCGTTAATCGGGTGGACTCCGGTCCACCCCGATCACGATCAAACCACGTGCAAATTGGTGAACCCTCGATCGCATAAGTGACATCGGACAGTCGCGATTTAATCGCGCATTCGGAAACTCTTGGAGCAACACGTGGTTGCATCTGGATAGTTCGATGAAGATCGGATGGGCGAAAAATGAGGAGATGTGAGATCGTGGCCCACTGAATTCACGTAATCTCAGCCATCCAATCTCCTTCACCAAATTGGATGGCCCGCGTTTTTCACGTGAAATTTCCTATAAAATGATGTTCTTCTCCTTGTAAACATAACTTTCAATTAAATCGTGAAGAGATTAAGCAATTTTGGAGCAAATTCGTTAGTTCTTTGTGATCCCCCTGCGTTGTAGACTCAATTGCGATCATATTGAGGCAGAATTGGTCACAAATCATTGCAAGGATCAATCGGAATCTCCCCTTGAACGTCGAATGCACGCCGAAGAAGAAACTAAGCAAATACAGTTCAATTGATACGATTTGAAGCCTAATCTTCGCGTCAATCGAAAGTAGGGTGATTTGATCGTATCCCTTGCAATTTCTGTAATTTAGATTAGATTTAGATTGGTAATTTCACTTTAGAAATCGAATTTATCATCGTTTCACCCAAATTTGTGTGCAAATTTTTGCTGATTTTGAAACAAGGATTTCTCCCTCATCTTAAGTCCAAATTGTTTCATTTTGGTTTCATTGGATTAATTGTTTCATAAGATTTTCTTGGATATGTAATTGGTAAAATTTTATCAATATTTGACCCTTCAACTTGACATTTGACCATTGACTGTTTATTTTCAATCCGAATTTGGGCATTGACTTGGGGGACAATTACTCTTAAAATACAAAGTAAAATTTGACAATTTTAGTCTCTTTGGAATCCTCTGATTGTTAAATTTCTATTCATATGTTAATTTCTTGATTTGGATATCATTTGGTTAGTCAATTTGAAGATTTTGATTGAGGTGTTCATTTCGGGATTTTTCTGATCTTTGATTTTCAATAAATCATAGTAAATCCAGTTCTTGTCTAAAAATCACGAATTTTATATAAAATTTTTTCATTTTCTCTCTAGTTTCTGAATATATAATTTTTGTAATATTTTACCCTCTTTTTCTTCTATGATTTTCTAGAAAGTCAACATTTGGTCAAAGTTAATGCTTTGACTTTGACTTTTGACTTTTCTTCGTCAAATTATTTTCTAAATTATTAAAATATCTTCTCTCATATATTTATATCATTTCTATTAATAAAATATCATTTTCACTTCTTAAAAACCCTAATTAAACCTAAGTTTGACCAAGTCAACTCTTTGATCAAAGTAAACCGTGTTCTCTGTGGATCGACCTGATCTTAACACTCTCATAATACTAATCTTGAGTTTGAAATTAAAAAAATTTTTGACCGACGTTTATGTGTTTTCAACGACCGCATAAATCGTTTTGTCAGAAGACACAATGGAAAGGGTAGAAAATGACAACACAATTAAGTGTACGAGTAATAGTACTTATATAAAGAAGGTTAGAAGGAAAGACAAGAACATTTAAATCATTATGTAGAGTAAGGGAAAGAGTAGGTTTGGTTGATCCATACCCTTTAACAGAGCATGAACAACCATCTACAATGAATACAGGTGGATAGGCAGTGGTTGGAGTAAGGGAGGAGAGGGTAGAAGAGGTTCTAGGCATATGAGTCGTAGCCCTCGAGTCAATAACCCATGACAATCTAGAAGCAAGAAACACGTGTACCTGAAGTAGAACCTAAGTTGGCAGTCGATGTGGATGCATGAGACTACTTCCATGCATTATATTCAGCTGGGGTAAAAGTCATTTTAATAAATGGTATGACCAGTGGCATAGATATGCTAGGAGGAGTTGGGCTTAAAATAGTAGAGGAAAATATAGCTTGAGCCCATTTATGCTTCCCAAACTCCTTCCAACACTTCTCTGAAGCATGAGTGGTATTGTCACAATAAGTGTAAGGCAGAAAGGTTTGCTTGTCCTTAACAGTGGGCAGTCCATCATGAGAAGTAGTAGCCTTGGAGCTACGCCCCCCATCTTGTCCACGAGGACAAAATGCTAGCAAGGTAGAAAACTTTGGCAATGGGGATGATGTATAAGATGAAGGTCCAGTTCTCGAAGTGACTCTAGCGCTCAAAGTGACTTTGGTGCTAACTTGAAGAGCCAAGGAAAAAATGAATGTCATATCTGGAACTTGAGTATCATAAAGAACTTGACCACGAATCTAGGAAGCAATAGATGGTCGTAGACCACGAAGATAGACTCTAGAAATGAGCACCTCATGATATCATTCCAATGTGTGTAAATCTGTTATGGGTGGTTGATAGAGAGACAACTCTTTCACAAGTGACTGGATGTGACCAAAATGATCCTAAAGGGATTGATCACCTTGTGTACAAGTAAACATGGACTCAAAGATTTCTTATGTGCGGCTAATGTTGGTCTTGTTTGCGTAGATAGTCTCCAGTGTATGTCATAATGCGTTTGAAGGTTTGATACATAAGAAAGGTTGAGCAATAGTTAGAAGAATGCTCTGACACATCCAAGAGCAAATAGCAGAATCTAGTTGATTCCATGTATCATAATCCGGAGCAATTTTGGCACAAAAAGACTTTAACAAATGGTGTAGTAGGTGATCGGTGATGAAACAAATTCCTGTGGTCATTGAAAACACACAGAGACATGTAAAAAAAAATCTCCAAACCAACTAATTTAATATTCAGATCACAAATTATGGAGTATAATGATGAATAAGGGTCAAATCTACGGAGAATTAAGATATTTTCGAAGTGTTATTCAAATTTGATCAAAATCATATGAGGAATTGAGGTGATAAATTAGGGTTTTTAATAGTTTTAGAAAGAGAACTCTAAGGTGAATTCACAGAATAAAAAACAACTCGATTTGGATCAAGATTCTTAGAGAAATCAAACAGAAAATTACGAAGAAATTTTTTTTATCATGAAGAGAGAGAAAACCAATAATTTATCTAAAATTCAATTAATCTATAATTCAAAATTGAAATATAATGATACATGACAAGAGATTAAAAGGAAAGCACATAATTTAACCCAAATTTGCGTTTAAAATGATCCAATTGATTGTCGGATCAAGGGCTCTTGGTTCTGCGATTTTAAAGAGAAAATTTGGCATTCAAGAGGTGATTTCTCCCTATTTTCTCAACAAAATCTTACTTTTAAACACTCCTTGGACGCAGAAATTGATCTATAAGAGGAGGAAAGCAAGAGATTCAAGGATAGAGATGTCTTAACAGTTCGATTACTTGAAAAACCCAAAAATGGTTTACATCATCGAAGAACATGCACATATATAAGAAAATTTGGGTTTGGCCATTAGATTTGGCTCTTCATCTTCAATCAACGGCTCGGATGAAATGCTTGGATGTGAATCTTTACCTTTAAGTCGTGTTCCTTCGATCAAAGATGCAGCACTTAGATTTTGCCACATTGCGGGGGAAGAAGAAGCGTCGCGAGATCTCGTACGTCTGATCGTGAATCGGCGCCTCAGATTCTCAAATAGCTCTTCAAATCCTGGCCGTTATAACTCCTTAAATGAGCGGCTAGGATTGATCCGTTTAATAAAAAAAATCATCGTACACTCAAATGTTGCCGCGTATCCCCCTCACTTAAGTGAAAATGACGGGCTGAGATTAAACGACATTATTCCCATCGATCATATGCTCATGAGTGTGCCATATCACTTGCGCAATTAAATAAATAAAATAGTCCCACATGAAAAAAATAATAACAGATTGACTGGTATATAAGTAGATATTATTTAGTGGGCATAATGAATATCTTTACAAGGATGATTAACCCACTAATCTCACATGTGCACGCACGCACACACACCATTGCCCACACATGCATGTGCGCACCACATGGCATGTATACACGTCACCACCTGGCAACACGTCATTTGCCCGTTTTTTTATCGGCCTTGTCAACGCGAGATAAAAAATTTCTATAATTTTAATTTTTAAATAACAATTAATTTAAAATAAATCCATAAAAATTCATAAAAATTCTAGAAAAATCCTTAAAAATGAGAAAATTCATAACTTTAAAAATATAACTCCAAATTGATCCAAATTTGTCTTGTTTGATCAAAAATTAAATAATATTTCAAATTACACATTTATTATAGAAAATAAAGTTTAAGAAGATAAATGAGTGTATATAAAAATATTTTTCTCTCATTATTAATCATTAATACAAAATTATAATCTCAAATATAAAGTTAGAATAATCTAATCTTAAATATATATAATTAATTACTCATGATTATCCCTAAAATATTACATTTTGAAATTATAACTTAAATTTACATAGAATGATAGATATACACTTAAAGCATGATAATATGCATAAGAATGAAATATTTTATGCCTTAATTTGCATTAATAATTATAATTTCATGTGTAAATTTGCATGTTATCAATAGAAAAATCTTCAATTATGCTCATGATGCATAATTGTGACCATCAAAGGTGTATGTTGGTCATGTCAATTGGCTCATGATAGAATGTCGTGTCGTGGAGAATGAATCTACTAGGGATGATATATGTGATAAAGTAGTTGAGATTATCGGTGGAGCAAATGGAGCAAGGGGACTGATAACATGCATATTTAACTAAAATTTTGATCTTATTTAACTAATATTCATACTTATTTTATGTAATTATGATGCATGTTATCATAGTTTTTTATGAATTTTCTCTATTGGTATGCCATTCTACTAAAGTCTATATTTATGCATTAATTAGGGTTAATTACGTGCTTTATGGATGTTTAATCTTTTCCAAGGTTAAGTAAATAGAAATTAATTACTATCCTTAATTTACTTTGACTTTAGTAGATGATTATAAGGATTAATTCCAAGAAAAGAATGGTTGGATGATTGAAGGAGAGAATTCTTAATGAATGACTTAATATTATTTTCAATCCATCCCATTCTCTTATTTGAATTTATATTTTTTTTTGTGGTATAATATTAAAGATGAAGAAATTTGTGATCCAATGGAGAAAATTTGAATTAAAAAGGAGTTCTATTTTTAAAGTTATTGACTTCTGATTTTTTTGGATTTTTCCCTATTTTAATTTGATTTTTATCGATTTTATTTCCTTATTGAAAATCGCAAAAAGGGGGTTAATTTTTGCAGGAACCGTGGGCTGATGTGGCGTGGCGAGGGACCTGCGCGGATGTGACATGGCACGCAAGGCCACTTGGCGAGCCACGCGGGTGCCCTGCGTGGCACGAATGTGGCATGAATGTGGCACTGACGCGTGGTAGGGCCACACGAGTCCACGCGAATGCCCCGGTGGCACCACGTGGCATTAAAAGTTGCAGGCTAGCAGGTGATGGGCCCACGGGTATAGTGGGCCCAAGTTAGAGAATTGGGGCGGTAATGCAATAGCGTTAAATCGCCCCACCTTATATACTCACATATCCCACTAATTTTCTCCGTGTGGGACTATGTTCCCTTTTATGTTTTAAATTTCAGGCCACGTGGCATTGTGTGACGCGTCGGATGCGATCGGGACGGCTGAGGTGCGTCGATCGCGTGGACTTCTGTCAACCGAATCGTCATCAAAACACGTGCGAAATTCCTGATCGTCGATCGCATAAGTGAAATAAAGGCTAGCCTCTACATTGTTTTATGTCAATCTGGGTGAAAAGGTTTTTATGGATCGACCTCCATGGTATGTTGTTGAGTGGGAAACTAAAATCCCTTGCTTTCTTGTGCCATTTACATAATTAAAAGATTCAATATGCATGGTTTGTGAACTTTAGCCACCTTCTCACTACCTATGGATTCACCCCATGCACAGTGATCTAGTTGTGATGAAGAGGACCATGTCTAGGAACTTTGTGACACTTGCAATTTGTGTGTATGATAGCCTTTCTATTTCCTTGAGATTGAGCTCCCTTTACAATTGGGTAAACTAGTTAATTCTCAGAAACAATATATGCCATGGATCTTCTTCAAGAGACAAGGTTGCTTTGGTATAAGCTCAAAACTTCACCTATGGAGGTTTGCCATAGTTTTGAGAAATTGACTTCCTAGTATTTCAAGATGTCAACCACTATCAATGAAAACTTAGAAAATTATTCTAATTGACTATATCACTCATCTTGACATTTTTCATGTTGTTAGTGTTCTTTGCCACTTTATGTAGGAACCTAGCGAGGTACACTACTAGGAGGGTACCTTACAAGTCCTTCAATACATTAAAGAACTCATGGTGAAAGGCTCTTTTGGAAAAACATGCCGGATCAAAATCGCCGGAGTGTTTGGAAATCGGGCGATAAATGGGGCGAACGGGATAAATGGGGAAGATCCTCTAAACAATCGGGAGGCGGAAGAACGAGGAATTCCACATTGATCCCGGGGTGAGGATCGAGTGGAGAACTTACAAGTCCACTGAAAGTTTGATCAAAAAGCTTTCTTTGTGCGCGGGCCTTTGAGTGTAAGATCGCCAAAAAGCGTCTCGAGGCCACCCAGCACAATGTTTTAGAGAAAGAGCCTGCAAATTCGGAGAGAAAGGATGGCCCGCCAATTTCCGCGGAGAAGAGGCGAAAGCGGCGACGGCGGAGTTCCTTCCGGAGAAAAGCGACTCCATGCGAAGAGAGCGAGAGAGATGAAACAAGCGCGGGCGGGAGGTCGTCTTCCGTTCCTTCCGCCCGCTCCACCCGCCTCCTTGATTTACCCCCTTCCTCTCCTCCCGGTGAAAATTAAGGCGATTTTACTTCCCACCAAAATTAAGGGAAAGATTCTTCCCAGTGTCTATGTGGATTCCACGCCGCGTGGCCGTCCACGACAGCACCTTTGGAGCTTGATGTGACAAACACGGGATATATCGGGCTGATTTGACAAATTCGGGATAGATTCGGCTAACTTTGAAAACACGGGATAAAACGGAAATAAACC